>CM046327.1:16554439-16676191 GCA_025403435.1 Artocarpus heterophyllus
CCAACTAATGAAAGGAAAAGGAAGGAAACGACAACGTTAGAGCTAAGTCCAGGTAAGTTCAAACCTTACCTACAGCATAAAGTAAATGATTTTCAAATGCATTTTATACGTTTGCAAATGTTATACAAGTTGTTTTTAAAGTATGTTTTCACTTGTTATGCATAAAGTTTTAAAGATTAAGTAAAAGTTGCAATGTATTTGCAATAATTATGTTTAAAGTATGTTTGCATTTTGTTAATGCATAATGTTTTACAGTTTAAGTTATAAGTTTTATGTTGCATTTGTTATTTAATAAGTTTTACAGTACAAGTTATGATTTGCAAATATGCTTGCATATGATGTGATTGAATTTGATATACTCATTAAAGTTAATAAGAAGGTAAAGTAAAGATAAAAAGAAAGTGTCGTACCAGCCTTTTTAATGTGAGGTACATAAGTAAAATTAAAGTTTTGACCTCCTTGATGTGAGGTACATGACCTAGGTGTTCGATGGTCTCAAGTCTTCCACAAGGAAAGCATCATGTTTATGATCTCATGATTAATAATGTTGGTATGAACACTAAAGTTTACAAGATAAGGAGAGTTAAGGAACAAAGACAAAAAGTTAAAGTAAGAAAAGAATGTCCATAAGACAATCATAATTGAAAGTTCATAATTGAGCATAAATTGAATCATACATTATGAATTTGCCTGTATTCCTTATTATGAAGTGTTTATCTGAAATGATTATGGAAAATATTTTGAGAAATGTTTTACGTTAAATGTTTATGAAAAACATTTTTTATGTGTTTAAGAAAAGGTTTATGAAGGACGTTTTAAGAAAAAACGTTTAAGAAATGTTTTATGAAAAATGTTTCAGAAATGTTTAAAGAAAAACATTTATGAAAAACATTTTAAGAACAAGGTTTTTATGGGAAAAGCTTTTAAAGCATGTGAAAATTATTTGTGAGATTTTGTTTGAACTTACTGAGTGAAAGCTCATTAAAAATTTCTTCATGTTGCAGGTAGTCCTATGGGTGACCAGTAGAATCTGTTAGAAGAGCTGGGTGTTGCGGAAAACAGTTGCAAAGACTTGGGTATAGATACCACTACAGTATGCTTCCACTAGTTTAAGAAAATGTTTTTTTACTATTTGATATAGTGTTTTCAAAGTTTAAGAAAGTCAAAGTTTTAAGATATGTTTTCAAAGTTTAAATTATATTTTCTTTTACGAAATGTTTTGTATAACTAAAGAAAAAAGTTTATTTCAGTATTTTTTTATTGAGTAAGTAAGATTAATGTTTAAGAAATGATATTGAAATAACGTCAAGTGACTGTCCGAAAAGGCAGGTCATCACAGGTGGTATCAAAGCGGTATCCTGCCATCCTATCTTGCGTTGTCATATGTCCGCTACACCATAGCTCAAGTAAGTAAGTTAAGTAAGAGGAAAAGTTAGAATTTAACGATTACGTGTTTATGCCGGGTATAGCCTTTAATGTTGACACTTTCGGATGAGCAACGCGAAGGCAAAGGTCTAAGGATGAATGTAATGCTATGTGTTACAATGCTTCCACAAGTGAACGATTGTTATCGTCCATCAACAATATCAAGTCAATGATGATCAAACATGGTCAATGATGGTCAACAGCTGGCCGGTGGCTCAAAAATCAAGAAGATGAGCTTAGCACATGTCATGATGTTTTTGCGCCCAACGATGTTTTTCATATGAGCAGATCAAGATACCGGAATAATGGACGTCTGAAAGTGATTCCTATGGAACATGAGTGCTTGAGAGCAACAAAACGTTAGATGACTAACTATGCGATCCTTTCGAGCTTAAGCATTCCGTAGCTGAGCTGAGATATGCTAATGAGCTCGTAGCTGTCCGAATGGGAATTACGAATAAGATAATGATGCCAAATCTATCAGCAAAAATCTCACGGGTTGGAGGATAGAAGTTGAAGATTCATATGTTATGGGAAAATTATAAGAAAATGTAATTTTAGAATGGATATAGGACCAAAAAATTCTGGATTTATGGTCGGACAACCCTGATCTTTTGATAGTCATGATGCAATTTTGATGAAAATAAACCCAGTGTTCAAGAATAACATTCATTGGTAGAATGCTAAACCTTTTAAATGAATGGAAACTGCGCATGAATGATGAAAGTTCAAAGTTGCACAGCAAAAGTGTAGTGTTACAATTCAAAGAAATATGTTAATGAAATGATGAAAGGTTTATGAGGTTCCAAGTTGGAGACTTAGTTTTTATTAAAAAAGTAATAATGCAAGAAAGTATGTTAAGAACAGAAAGGATGATATAAAATAAAAGTATACCTCTTGTCAAGTTTTCATAATGAAAACACAAAATAGAGGTAGTAATAAGGAAATAAGAAGAGAATAAGAAAATGACTACCCATGAAGGTTGTAATTTTCGAGGACGAAAATTTTTAAGGAGGATAGATTGTAACATCCAAGTATTTCTAGTGCATTAGAAATGTAATAACTTAAGGATTATTATTTAATCCAATTTTAATGATAAAGTCCATAAAAGCAAAAATGAGATTTTTAAGGGTAAAAATCATGCCATAATTTTATACGAGAAAGGAATAATATGAAAATAAGCTGAAAAACGTAATTGTTGCAAAATATGTTGCAACAAATGCTAAGACAAAAACACAGTCTAAGAAAAAATACTGTATAATAATATGAAAAATTATACAGTATTAGAATAATGCAGTGTAAGGAAGTACATTGATAAGTTATGTAGTATGAAAATTACATTGTAAAAGTAATGTAGTGTAGGAATTAGACTGCTTAAGGTTAAGCAGTACAAAAATAGGACTGTTTAAGTTAAAGCAGTATAGGAATAATACTATTTAGAGAATATGGATGAATAAGAAATGCTATAGCAGTATAGACAATATACCGACACCATAAGAAAAATACTATCAGTATAAATTTAGACTATACAAAGTTAGACAATATTGAAATTACATTATGTGATGGATGAAAATAAGTATGAGAGGTTGTAGGACCTCATGAATTATATGAAAAAAAATATCGACAGTACAGAAAAAATACTATCAGTATAAATTGAACTGTGTAGAAAGTCTTTGAGGGACCCACTATGGACACCACAACGAATGGAAAATTGCCACCAAACCTCCTTGGGTGGCCCAATTACACATTGCCAAGTTAAGTAAGATGATGTCAAGTAATGACTAATGTTGGTAAGTCATCAAATTTGGTGACATTACCAAAATACCCCTTAAGGTGGCCAAATCAAATAATGTCAAGTTAAGCTAACCTTTTTTTATCAAAAAATTATAATAAATGATTATGATGGTGGTGAGTCGTCAAGGTTTATAAAAATCAAGTTTTGTACATAAAAGTTATAAGAATAATAATAAAAAAAAGGTGAAGCAAAAATGTTCTATTTTCCTCCCAAAGAAACCATCCCCCTTAGGAATTCTCTCTCGAAATTTTGATGAATTCCCAAGCCTCCAAATCAAGTATTAAAGCAAGTTTAAGTGAAGGTGATGAAGATTGAAGAATATTCAAGGTAAAAACCCAAGTTTTCCTTATTATGCTTAAGGGTTTTGTTCAAGTTCTAGATAGGTATTGATGGGGTTTTGTCATGGTTCTTGTGGAGAAGGCATGATAAAGTTTTGAGCTTAGCAAAGGAGGATCAAAAAGCTTGATAAAGTTTAGGTAAATTTCTAAACTTTATACTTGAAAGGTTATGTTATAAATATATATGCCAAGTGTTTGATAAAATGTTTTGGTCTATGGCATGTAAATGGACATTATGGCATGATTGGTTTATGCTTTATATTGATGGTGATGATGAAAGAAAGAAAGAAAGTAAGGGTTTTGGGGTTAAAAGTGAAAAATTGTTAAACTTTGTAAAGTTTAACTAGTTTCAAAAGAATGGAGTCTTGAGGGCCTTAGAGGCCAATTTATGTTCCAAATATGGTATAGGAACTGCCAAAATAGTGAGGGAAACAATTTTTGTGAACAAAGTTTTGTAAAATTCTAAAAGGACTAAATTGCAAAGTGTAGTAAAAGTTCAGCAGATTTGAAACTTAGCCAAAAAGTCCACCTTAACGATGGAATTTCAAGAAAGTTAAAACATGAAAGTTGTAGAACTCATCGAAACAGTTGAGAAAATGTGGACAGTTTGTCAAGATTTTGCTCAGTCGAGGAGTTATGAATTTTACGAAATTTTGGGCATTAAATTTCAAGAAATGAAAACGTTATGAAATGTATTGAATTCGACCATGGTGATTTTGTAATTTTTATTTCTTGTGAAAAACTGGATGTTTTGGTATAAAGTGGTCATTTTTTATCCCAGGGACAAAAATGTAAAAATTTTTGTGTTTCGGGCCAAAACCGTAAAATCGTGTAAAAACTGGGTTTTCACAAGAGAACATTGTGTTCCTACACTGCTTTAGGCAATGAATAACTGTAGATATTAAATTTTAAAGGATTTAAAGTTGAGTCAATGAAAAGAATGAAAGAAAAACGTTAAGGGCAAAAACGTAAAGATTTTCAAGTTTTGGGTCAAAAATGTAAAGTTTTGACAAAACATATTTAATTGAAAGGAAAACCGTTGTCTTTGTTTTCCATGATATTATGAGACATAAAGAAAAGTATGATGTTTTTAAAACGGGTTTTGAAAGTTTTTTTAAAGACCCTTCAAAGGTAAAACGGTCATTTTACAAAAATGGCCAAAACGGACCCGAAACGTCTGATATCGGAAAACACTCCTTAGCAAAAATTTTTTCGTAATATGTAAGTAACGAAACGGTAAAGTTATGCAATGAATTTAATAAAGTTACGAAATTGACAAAAAACCTGTTAAAAGTAAAATTGTCATTTTTAAGAAAACAGCTAAAGAGGAGTTGAACATTCCGAATTAGCAAAACGATCTTAGATGGAAAATGTTCCGTAATACGTTAAGTGACAAAACCGTTACATGAGACGGGAGATTTAATAAGGAATGTTCAAGTAAAATAAAGGTAACCCAATAGGTTACAAAGTTAAGTAAAGAAAAAGGGTAACCCGATGGGTTACAGAGTTAGGTAAAAAGAGTGATAACTCAATGGGTTACGGAGTTAAGTAAAAGGTACAGTAACCTGTTGGGTTACAAAGTTAAAAGCAACAGAGTACAAAGTAAAGAGAAGGGTAAACCGATAGGGTATCAAGTTAAGTTAAAAGTAAAAAACGGTTAATGTTTAAGTTTTATTATCAATCGAGAAGATTGATAAAAAGAAAGTTAACTAACAAGTCGGGTGTCATATGATTAGGACACAAAGGCCGACTAATGAAAAGAAAAAGAAGGAAACGGGAACGTTAGAGCTAAGTCCAGGTAAATTCAAACCTCACCTACAACATGAAGTAAATGATTTTCAAATGCATTTTATATGTTTGCAAATGTGTTTGCAAATATTATACAAATTGTTTTTAAAGTATATTTTCACTTGTTATGCATAAAGTTTTAAAGATTAAGTAAAAGTTTCTAATGTATTTGCAATAATTATGTTTAAAGTATGTTTGCATTTTGTTAATGCATAATATTTTACAGTTTAAGTTATAAGTTTTATGTTATATTTGTTATGCAATAAGTTTTATAGTACAAGTTATGATTTACAAATGTGCTTGTATATGATGTGATTGCATATGATATGCTCACTAAAGTTTATAAGAAAGTAAAGTAAAGATAAAAAAAGTATCGTACTAGCCTCCTTGATGTGAGGTACATACGTAAAGTTAAAGTTTTGACCTCCTTGATGTGAGGTATATGACCTCGGTGTTCGATGGTCTCAAGTCTTCCACAAGGAAAGTATCATGTTTACGATCTCATGATTAATGATGTTGGTATAAACACTAAAGTTTACAAGATAAGAAGAGTTAAGGAACAAAGATAAAAAGTTAAAGTAAGAAAATAATGTTCATAAAACACTCATAATTGAGCATAAATCGAATCATGCATTATGAATTTGCTAATATTCCTTATTATGAAGTGTTTAGTAAATTGATTATGAAAAATATTCTGAGAAATGTTTTACATTAAATGTTTATGAAAAACATTTTTTATGTGTTTAAGAAAAGTTTTATGAAGGACGTTTTAAGAAAAACGTTTAAAAAATATTTTATGACAAACGTTTAGGAAATGTTTAAAGAAAAACGTTTATGAAAAATGTTTTAAGAACAAGGTTTTTATGGGAAAAGCTTTTGAAGCATGTGAAAATTATTTGTGAGATTTCGTTTGAACTTACTGAGTGAAAGCTTATTAAAAATTTCTTCATACTGTAGGTAGTCCTATGGGTGACCAGTAGAACCTGTTAGAAGAGCTGGGTGTTGCGGAGGACAGTTGCGAAGACTTGGGTATGGATACCACTACAGTATGCTTTCGCTAGTTTAAGAAAATGTTTTCTCACTATTTGATAAAGTGTTTTCAAAATTTAAGAAAGTCAAAGGTTAAATTATATTTTCTTTTACAAAATGTTTTTTATAGTTAAAGAAAAAAGTTTATTTCAGTATTTTTCTTACAAAATAAGTAAGATTAATGTTAAGAGATGATGTTTAAAGAAAGTCACGTGACTGTCCAAAAAGATAGGTCGTCACAGTAGTAGTCTTCATCTTTGTTTTTATGGAAAGAGTTATTTTGGACCATGGATTTTTAATCTAAAGGCCTCAATTTTGCACTCCATAGGTGGAGAAAAAAATTGTCCCCCATCACAACTTTTCCCATGTATAAATTAACACACATAAATATATATGCGTGTGCGTGTACGCTTGTGTTTGAAAAATGAGTTCAAAGTTATAAATTTAAACTGTGAAAAATATAACGCAATAATAAGTTACGGTAAAAAGCTCTTATATGCTATAGTGTTTGAGTTGAAACTCATGAATTTAAATTCATTTGGCATATACATTTATATTGTTGGGCCGAAAATGACCATAGTTCATTATTATTTCCTACAACGTGAAGGTCACTATAGCGTAGTTGTATCTTGTACTCAATTCATATAAGCTAGTGGGATATCCACAATAATAGAGGTTCCTTGTGAAAAGGCCAATAATTGATTTATTCAATAGTTTTCTCTGACGTAACTTTTCATTTCTCTCCCTGTTTCATAGACGTTGATTTTTTTATTTTTTTTTTCTTTTTGAGGTTCTTGGGCTAATGGAAACTTTGTCGTTGTAGTAGCATCCACACATCATGAGTGTCAAGATCGTAATCATGGAGTATCATGGGGTTAGCGTGACAAATTCAGGATTGGTGCACGTTAAAGTTTCGACATGTTAGATCGTTGGATTTGATTTAGAGCAAGAATTTGATCCGGCATTGATGTGTTTACTTATGCGTAATCAGAATGAGCATGAATCAAAGTAAGCATGATTCTGACCGGGTAGGATTCGAAGTCAAAATAAGTCGTTTACTTAATTGTAGGATCCAAAATAAGAGTCACTTCGAATACTATTTATGTGTTTATTTAGGCCTAAAATCGGAATAAGTTGTTCTAAAGTTACTTATATACCCTTTTGAGTAAATTTATTTAGAAAATAAATTTTACACACTATATTAATGCTAGTCATAATCCAAATAATTTACAATATTATAATAATGAAATTATAAATATAAGCTAGTGTGAATATTTAAGAAAACATAAAAGAAACTGTCAATATTTGAAAGAAATAATTAATTAAAAAAATAGTGTAAAAAATTAAAATTTCAGGTAAATAAAATAATAAATATAAAAGGCATAATCATATTTTTTTTATTTCAATATCTATAAGTAAATTAGGGATAGGATGGTAATTTAATACTAATATCAGGATTCGGACTCCCAATCTGGAAGGGAAAGACTCTCGTTCCCCAATCCCAAATTTGTATGGGACCCACTGACGTGGCTTACATTATGCGATAACAAAGAGCAAGTAAACAAGGTATTAACTTCCATTTCCCAATCTTGACAAGTAAATATGCCACAAAAGATATATGATATACGCAACAATATTTGTATGTTTGAAGGAAAAGAAATATGCCTTGAGAACTATTTGAAACATCTGTGAAGAACTTATGTTAATTAGGTTTTATACCAATTTTTAAGTCTACTTATTCATTTGTATAACTTTGACGGAATAATTAAGTTTAAATTTTATACAAGTGTGGTATTTAAAGCCCAAAAACATAAATTTTAAGGATGAAATCCAATTTTCAATTTCTTCAAGATAAAGGGGCAAGATATTTCAGAACAAAATCTCCTAGAGGGTAACATAGAAGACTTATTGAAATAACTTGGAATCAGGCAAAGAAAGATACTCATTAGACAATTGTTTCTCTTGTTGTTGTTTGCACTAATGTTGTTTCCCTCCTATCTGTGTTTTTTGGGTAATTTTAACTTCATATCCTTGTAAATAATTATATTAATTACCTTGTGCCTCGGTGTGTAGAACAATATTTATGCCATCTTTCAAAATATTATGTTTATTTATCTCACATTTAGAAAAAAATTATACCATATTATCATTTATATTATATGTTAAATTGTTCTATAAATAAATATAGATAGCGTTATAAAAAGTTAATTTTAAAAGAGTTAATTGTGAAAATTTTTCCGGATAAAATTACCAAACCACCCCGCCCCGCATTTTGTATGCCACAGGTTTCAACCCGCGTTTCAACCCGCGAAATAGCGTGTTGAAACCTCCAACCTTATCATGCATAATCAGCGGTTCCAATTTGGATTTTTGCTGAAGCGTCAATTTTCAAACCGCCCCTTCCCCACATCATCTATGACATTTTTTTTCTTTTTTAATTTATTTATTTTTTTCAAAAAGAGATGCTATTCTAGCAAATATTATTAACTATATTGCTTATTGCGACTTTAATATCTATCTTTGATGGGATCTTATTAACTATACTTGGAACTTTGCTTTCTTGTATGTGTGGTGGGACTTTGTTAGCTATTAAAAGAGTGTTTGGTAAACAAATTAGAGCTTAAAGTTGAAATGCAAATATTATAATATACGAGAGCTTTACACTGTAATATATTTTTACTTTTACATTGTAATATATGAGATTCTTACATTGTCGATAGTTGCATGTCAAAGCTCCCCAAACACACTCTAATATTATGTAACTTATTTTTAATGTTTGAACTTTGATTGTTGTTTTTTATTATTTTCAATGTATGATCATGGATTGATCTTTAAATACTTATGAAATTTCATGTTTGATGATTGCCTGTTGATGATTTTTTATAGCTCAAAGGGACAGTAAGTTGATAATAATCATCCTAAAAACATACCAACAAAATTAATATTTTTTAATTATTTTTTAAGCATTTTTTCAACAAAAGAGATAATTAGGCCCAAACTGCGCACCACTTAAACTAGCTGGTCCTGGCTTGGGTTTTCCAAAATATCCCCTATTTGCTCTCCATGAGTCACTTGAAAGTGCTTTTTGGATAGTTGTTGGGTCAAAAAAAAAAATTACCAACTATAAAGACACTTGTTTAATTAAGTGTTTGATAAAGTCGGTTATAACTAATTTTTTAGTTTAAATTATTATAACATGTAAAAGATTTACACTGTAGTAATTTTTACCTTTTATTATAGCATGTGAAAGCTTTATACTATTTCTTAATAAAAAGTTAGTTCTAATTATAAAATTTAAACTCTAATCAAGCCCCCTCTCAACAATTTTTTTAGCTTCGTCACTGGCCACGAGTCACTTGAAAGTGCAAGCCACCCTTGGGAATGGCAAGCTATTCCTAATACCAATGGCGCGGAGGAAAAAGATGGCGAGCTATCCCCCGGCCTCCAAGAAAACGTTGTACATCTGGCTTATTGGGTAAAAGATTTCCCGTATGATGATCAATATTAATTATTGAAAAATAAAAAATAAAAAAGCAAGCGGAGAATTAATCTTCTTGAGGTGGTTGAGAAAAAAAGTTTCCCCACGCCTAATTTTCTTTTTAGTCAAGTCTCTGTTATTGTTGCTATTATTATTCTCTTTTAACATTAAGAATGAGCATCCATGACAAGGCTATGAAATCTTTTTCTAACATGCAATTACGTCCTCATCTTTCAATTGAAGTTGGCGTGAGTTTTGTCTATGATATAGTAAGAGAATACCAACAAAAGGCAGTGGAATGTTAAGTCAAATAGGTGTAGCATCATGAACAATATTGCTCAACCAATTCGGTGGATATTATATATATATATATATGCTGCTAAATTTACCAACAGAAAATAGGAAAATATATCGGATATTTCTCAATGAATCAGCTTCTCAACCACCTTGAAAGATGTTGTCTGCACACAAATTCTTAAATTAATTCAAACCCAAATCCTCTTTTTCCCCCTTAAATTGATTGCGAAATCTAGAATGTTCAAACCAAAACATTTTTTAATTGAGTTTCGCAACCTCCACAGGTCCACCATAAAATCTTAAATAAATCCCCTTTAAATTGCTTAATTGACGTGATTGTAACAATTCAAAACGCCTTTTTTTTTTAATTCCTTTTAACTTGTATTTTGGGTCATGTAATTAAGTTGTAGATAATGTACAATTCCCTTGTGGACCAGTCAATTATCTCCCTTTTTTTTTTCTTTTTGACTAGTAATTTCGTATATTGTGATCATTATTATTGAATTCCTTCATCCCCCAAAGATTGTTTTCCCTCAAAAAAAAAAAAAGAAAAAAAAAAGCAAAAGTGTTATTGGGAATGTCCAAGATGTTTCTACCACCCATTCCATGCTTGCCAACCATTATCTTATACGAAGCTGCATGGAAATCTCGAAGAAGGTCACATAAACCAAACACCTGTTTTTGTCTGCATGTCATAAATTAATGACATGGTAACTATCATCATTATTTAGGTCTACTCTATTCAAAATATCTACCTGCTTGGAGGCCCGTTCCAACCATGGTTTATGTTTTTACTCAAACTCTCTCGTTTGGCCCAGTAATTAGAATTATTTTTTATTCTAACTAAGTATTATTTTTGGTTTAAACAAATATTTTGATAAATTTACTATGTTAACATAGGTTACAACTATTAATAGTAGTTCTTAGAACTTTTTTTTTTTTTTCCAAACATGACTTGAGAATTATTCTTCCCCCAACGTAGCTTCCTATCTAGGTAGCTGTAGTGTTCAACTCACGCGTTTAAATAAGCTTCAAAATTATTAATATTGGAATTCTTTAAGCAATATAGTAGAGTACGTAAATACATATTCTTCCCCCAACTATCATTAAATAATAATAATAATAATAATAAATTACAGGTTTTTCCTTATACATCAAGAGCCGAAAAGTAATTATTATTTATTTTTATTAGAATTTAATTAAAGCAATTAATCAATGCAGTGTACTTATACTTGGGAACTTGATTCAAAAAAAAAAAAAAGGTTCAATCCAGTTTTGTTACCATATTTTGTCACGTAAAAATTTAAATTACTATAGTGCCTTTGATTCGGTCTGTCTTCTTAAGTACTTTCGAAATTCAGAGTATCTGGGTAGAGCGGTAAAGGGCATTTAACTTATCATTAAAACTTACTGACTACTATCATATGCGGATGGTATTTGATCTCAGTGTCAGGGCAAGAAATGCTCAATAATTTGAAGCGTTCAGGACTCATTTGGCATTTTTTTTTCTTGTACTTTTAGTGATCACCAATATAAGAAAAGTGAAAGTAAAACTTGTAATATCTTCTAAATACTTTTTAGTGTTTTGAACCATTTATATGTGAGATGGAAAATTACATTTTAATTATCCTCGTTGAATAAAACATTGGAATGAAGCATTTTATAATCTCACCATGAAACTTTAGTATAACTTTTTAAGATTTCCTTAAAAATAATTTTTTTGAAGTCATATTTTGCGCATTTTACCTCAAGCTTTTATGAAATATCGAAGCTAATTTTTCGAATGGTATTCGGTCGAACCCTCTCAAAAGCAACTATTAAACTGAAATAGCTAAAAACAGCTTCCTGAAAATAGTCCAAAACAGAATAATATATGAATTACCTTAGCTATTTATACAAGAAAAAAGGGAAAGAAAAAAAAAAGTCCAAATATCTACTATAGATTATTCTATGTAAATGTGAATTTGAAGGATTCTGTTAGACTGATAATTGAAAAATATATTGAACATATGTCAAGACATTTTCACACAGAATTTTCCTTGGCCTCTTTCGTAAAAAACAAATTTAGTAAAAAAATTTCGTCGTTGGGAAGTCAAAATGTAAGCAGGCAACAAAAGCAAGCCTCCAATCAGCTCCTCCGGCGCCATGTCCCTCTCTTGTGGATCAATTTCTTCAGCTTTCCGTCTTTTTGACTTTTGTTCCTATCCTACCCAGCCTCCCCTTTGTTGGCTAGCCATGCACTTCTTCACGCGCTTAGCTAGCTAGTTGTTGTATGTTTGGAAGACAAAATTTTAGTTTAAAAATTTTAACATATAAAATTTTATATTATAATAATTTTTTAATTTTTATTTAGATAATCATAGTTTTATATTATAGTTAGTTAAAATTAATTAATTTTAATATAATTGTCAAACACCTTAATAGTATGTTTGGCACTATAGTTTAGACCAAATTAAAATTTTGATTCAACATTATAGTATATTAGAGTTTTACATTATAACTCACTTTTTATTTTATATTATAGCATATAAAATTGTTATTGATTCAAACTTTTTTGAAAGCTACAAATTCCTTGCAAATTTATGCACCATGGTATAAAAGTAAGAGGGGGAACAATATATTTATTCAACATAACAATTCCAAGTGTAACTACAAGAAATTTATTGGTTGTTTTAAAACAATATTATACTTTTTTCCTTACCTTTTTTTTTCTCTGATTTTTTCGTTACTTATTATAAATAAAAAATGTTATGTTATATATGCTCACTTTTACATTACATTATTTTTGTAAAAAATGTTATGTTATATATGCTCACTTTTACATTACATTATTTTTGTTACGTCACACGGACATAAAAGATGAGATGACAAAATATGGCAAAATCTCTACCAAAAATTGGTTTAGGTAAGAATAGACATATGGGTTCACGTAAAAATGTATGTAGAATACGAGCTCCTCTTCTTAATTTTTGAATAATTGCATGATTTAATTAAACGTTAAAAATATATTAGTGCTTGAAGCGGGAAAGGCTTTTCCCATGAGTGTATTATCAATCAATGTTTTATGAATCCTAACTATTAGCTATCTCCATTTTCATTATGTGGTGGAGATAAATAGCAGTTCAAATTGATTTGTTGCAATTTTATTCTCTCACAGAATTTAAATTGCTGTAATATTAATATTTCTAATGGGCAATCTAAACGCCCTTTACCTGATTTGCTACGTCAAAGTTCATATATGTCCAGGTTCAAGCATCATCAAACTAGAAATTCTATTTTCATAAACTATTATTTTGAAATAATTGCGGATACTACACGTATTGAACCAATTTTGATCCTTCCATAACAATAGAGTTACGCAACACCCAAAGGAGAGAACCAATTATTATATTGTCGCTATGAAGGCGTGTAAACGCTAGGGTTCCATTATTATCAACTTTTAGAAAAACCCAAAGACGTAAAAATAGAATAGCCAATTCAACTCAAACCAGCTAATCCATGTATTGACTATAGATCCTCTCTTTGAAGTCCAATGTAGAACAGCAACAGGAGAATAAATATACACAGTGAGTGTACAATATGCTAAAGAAAAAAGAACACTCTTAACCTATCAATATTGAGTGCCTGTCAAAGTTTAAACCAAATTAGGATTATGCAAGCAAGAAAAATATATATAGAAAAGCAACCCAAATCATCGCTGGTCAATTTTTCAGACAAACGCAAACAGATGTCAAACATCGTATGTAGACTAATTCTGTCAGGAAATAATTGTTTCAACTTTTTTTTTTGTTTGAATAAGAATGTACAAGCAATTTGATATTGTTTTTAAAATACGTAAAAATATTTTTATTTTAAAAAATAAGAATTTTTTTAGAATTATGTTGATGGTGTTTTTAAAATTTTTATCTTAAAAAACGTATGAAAACATTTCAAAAATTCTGAGAATAAAAACAAACAGAGCCATAGTTTCAAGTATTTTTTGGATAGTTGTTGGGTCAAAAAAATACCAAATATAAAGAGATTTGTTTAGTTGGGGTGTTTGACAAAATTAGTTAAAACTAATTTCTTGATTTAAAATATTATAGCATGTAAAAGATTTATACTGTAATAATTTTTGCTTTTATTGTAGTATGTAAAAATTTTATACTATTTATTACTTAAAAAATTATTTCTCTCTAACTTTGCCAAACACAGTATAAGTTTATCGTCTAACTAGGTACAAATCTTACCGATGGAGCAAGACGGTAATTAAACATTAAACAAGATCTACGTACACTAGGTCAAGACCAAGCCTCATGATAGAACCTATGCAACGTTTTTCTCACACATTTTAACTTTGCCATTCAAGCACATTAGTCATTTGGGAAAAAAAATGCAGTTCAATTGAAAAATCACAAATAGCATGCCAATAGATTAAAATAAACATGTCATAATATTAACAAGGAATGTAAAGACATCGAATAATAGATATATTACAAGAAAATCACTGTTGGATTACTCCAGCAGATTTCGACGTTTCTGATACAATGGTATAACGAATGGGTGTCAAGACTTGTTCCCCCCTCATGTACATGAGAAACATACATCCTCACTTTCATAATATCAATCTCCCAAAATTTGTCCTTGGCATGGTGTATGAGACCAATGGAGACCACCGTCGGGACATAGGAGGTTTCATCAATTTCCCTCGCGTGATTTTTTATTTTGGCTTTTGGAAAAATAAAGGTTGTTAATACTAATGGCCCTTAAACTTTAAGGTCTTTCTCATTTTATCCCCTGAATTTTAAAAATCACTACTTTACTCCTTAAACTTTCAAAATTTCTCACTTTCCCCCTAAATTTTATATAATCACTATTTGCCCTTGAACTCTCAAATCTCCTCACTTTCTCTACTAAATTTTTGATTTTTCATTTCAAATAGACGGAATTAAGCCCATATAATTTACACATGGGTCATCTGTAAAGGCAAAAATGAGATTTTATCACTCTTAAGTTTTGTTTCATATTTACGCTCTCACTTGGCGCCTTTGTGTTTTTTTTATTATTATTCTATACTCTCATTTAGGAAGGGTTAGTCTGCACATTTCTTCTCATTTTTTATGTGTAACTCATTTATTAAGTCGATATTATTGGTCGATATCTAAATTTGAATAATAAAGAAGATAAGTTATGTATTACATGAGATGAGGAGATATTGGCGAACAATATTGAGAAGAAATGTGTATACAAACATTTCTTAAATGAGAGTAAATAAAACAAACGTTAAATAAGAGTGTAAACTTGAAACAAAACCTGAGAGTGAATAAATCTCATTTTTGCTTGCAGTTAACTCATATGTGAATTACGTGGGCTTAATTTTATCTATTTGAATGAAAAATCGAAAAATATGAGACAACATATGGAGCTTTAAAACAAAAGCAAAATAGTGATTTTTAAAATTCATGAGAAAAAGTTAGAAGTTTTGAAAGTTTAGGGGGTAAAATGATGATTTTTAAAGTTTAAGGGTCAAAACAAAAGACCCTAAAATTTAAGGACCGTTAGTGTTAACAATCTAAAAAATAAAAAAGGTATGCTAGTCCCACATTTGTTTGAAAGTAAAAAGGGATGGTAGTTGGAAGCCTATATAAGAAGACTAGAGCATTGGTGAATGTTTGGGTTTAGGGTTATTGGGCGTGACTAAGTTAATAATATTTCTGTGTAGCGTTTCTCCTGTTGATGGCAAATTAGTTTGTTAAATAAACATTATTTGCAATAATGATTACGTAAAAATCTTTCGGAATCTGTCTACATTTCGTAGTTCTCTTGTAATTTGCCAACGAATATATATATATTTTTTTGCATGTCATAAATATGTATCACGAGGGAGTACACTACAAATTTTTTGTTTTCTTCTGTCGTTTTCTTAATTTAACATGAACAATATGCTTCACAATGAACACCAACAACTAGAAACATATACCAATATTCTACGTTTGTCGAGACTATAATCAACTTTATTATCAACCAAAAAATACTTGGGAGTAGGGATTTTGTTATTTTCACTGCACATTTAATTTGATCACGTAATTATAAATTGCATTGAAGTTTGTTAGGTCAAATTGCTAACTTCAGTCTCCATCTGATGGCTTTAATCTAAAAATCAATACGCTTAGAAACTCGCGCGAGATTTCGTAATCATGCTTCCTTATTTCTTAAAAATGAAAGTCAATAACATTCAAGGAAACTTTGGACAAAAATACAAAAGTTTCAGAGAAAAAAAAAAATGCATATCTTTTTCAGCTTGTTCTTTTGCTTTCAATTGCCGCTATTGTGATCCATGATTTATGGGACAATTATTCCGTTGACCCAAAAAGCTGGTTAATTTCTAGTCAGTTGGTGATAGTTATTTACCGTTCTAACCCTTTTTTTTTTTTTTTTGTTGAAATGGGAAACTTCATTTCATACAGTGCAAATTACATAAGATACAAGTGGTCCCAAATACAAAGGAATTCAACCCCAAATTAGAGACTGGATCCACCAATATACACCACAATAACACCCAGGTGAATATAAGGACCAAGACTCATATGGGGAGATACCTATTTGGCACCTCAACTTCGAGCTTGACCATTGCTCGTTAAACCACACCAAAATAGTCGATGGACTAGCCAGTCGACCAAGACCAATCCTTACGTAATGGGGGCAACCACACCACGGCATAGAGGGAATTCTAGCCGTACATCAAACACCACACTGTTTACAAATAGGTGGGAGGCACAAGTAGAGGACAACGCCTCCGATATTACCAAAACAAAAACGCCACAGTAAAACCAAAAAACACACTAAAGGGGTGGAAACATTAACACCTTTATTACAACTAAACAAAAGAAAAATCCACTAGCAACCAGCCATCGATCATGGAACGGAAGCCAGATCTAAGCAAAGCCAACCTAAGAGGAAAGCATACCCATGAGAGGTGGAGGATTGCGGAAGGACCACAGCGGAATAGAGGAGACATTAGCCACGAACACTCCATCCACCAAAGAAGAAAGGAAACACAGCCTCCAAAAGAATCTCACCACCTTACAGATCAACACGTCATGGGAGTGTAGATCCGCCCCAATGGATGCTCCACTCCACGCAAAGGAGTTCAGGGACCAAATTTCCAAGCCGGAATCCTGGCGATGTGCCCGGAGGTGGCATCGAAGCTTCGGCCAAACATTGAGGCTTTCTTTCTTTCTCAGAGTCCCTTTTACTTCTTTCTCTCTCTAGATTGCAAAAAGATTTACAAGTTTCTCTTCTTTTCCTGTTTTAACTTTTAAGTTTATGTGATGAATGATTTATCTACTAAACCTCATCCTTTTCTTCATCTCTGTCTTAATTTACTCGAATTATCCACCTAAAAGGTTTAGTATGAAAATAGATTTCTTTTAATTATTTTCACTATTCATCTCCAAATATGAGCATTTTCACACTTTAGTCATCAAACTTTAAATTTTGGCTGATTATCTTTCGAGCCTTTAGTTATAGACATTTATTTTGAACTTGGGGGATGATTCAAACTCTTCATCTTTAGGTAGAGTCAGGTATGGTTTTATTGCTACGTTATGCCTGCAGCCACTGGTTTTAGACGTTTTGGTCATTGATACTAATTCACATAAGATTGAAAATTATACATAAATGATTACATTAGTTTGAAACATGTTTTAACTTTCAAAGTGTTTTTATAAAATGAACTTTTTGCATGTTACTATATAAATATTTTTTGTGAAGTTTCAATATATCACACTACGCATACATGATTATTTTTGTTAAATTTTAGAAATATTTTTGTTAATTTTTGTGTCAGGAGCCAAAACTTTCGAAGAAGAATTCAAGAGGTACATTGTTAAAAGTTAAAAAATTCAAGGACTAAAGTATTACAATACTCATAGTTCATGGACTACGGATGTCAATAACTCTTACTTTCAAGAGCTTTTTAGGATATGAAATAGTTGAACACCTATTGATAGTGAACCTTTTTTAAAGAAATATAATGAATAGTTAAATATGATCTTAAAGAATAGAGCCTTGTATATGATATTTTTCCCTACCTTAGCTTAAAATTCTCTCTCTTTTTTGTTATTTTCTTTGATACTAGGAAAAGTTTTCCCGTTTTATAGGCCAAAACCATATATTTTAATTTAGGATCAATTTCATAATGCCATTGAATTATGTATCCCAATTTAACAAGCCCTTCAAATAAGAAAAAAAAAAGATTCATTTTAACCCTAAAGTGTGTAAAGTGGTTCAAATAATACTCTTTGAATCAGTCTTATTTTATGTCACAAAATCATAATAATTATCTTAGAGTGTTTGACACGACGATTATAACCATTGGTTAAAACTGTAAATACTATAGTATGTGAGAGCTTTACATTATAGCAACTTTTTTGCTTTTACTATAGCATGCGAGCTTTACACTGTTTCTAACTAAAAAGTTAGTTAGAACTAACTAATGTCAAACAGGCCAGAGCTCATATATCTTATTTTGAACAAGGAATGAGAAGATCTAAATAGTGGCATGTTTTTAAATAAGGCATCTTCGCCAATATGAGCACATGTATTCTCAAAAGGTTCAAATGTTCAATGATCTAGGGCATCTTAACAAATAACAACCATATTAGTTAAAAAGTTCCAAGTTGGAATTGTTCAATGATCTCATGTTTTTCATGAACGGTAGAAGGATGGTGTTTTGAAAATTGACTTAGATTCCACAAATTAGTGAAATAATTCACACATATATACATACATATGTTTAAAAAAAAGAATTTAAAAAAATGACAGGCGGGTCAGGTTGAACCTATTGTCGTAATCGTCAAACTACTACCCACCCACTTAGATGTTTTGATGGGCGGGTTGATGACGTAGACCTAACATTAGGGGCAGGGAGACGGGGGAAGCAGCAAGTGCATACCTAGATTTTGGTAATGGAATTTGCTTTTAATTTTTTGTTTTTTTCTTCAAAAAATACATTCATGACTTCATTCTTTTTCTTTTCAAAAAATTTATTTATAAAATTCTTCACATTTTCTTCTACAAAAAGTTTTAAGCTTTATTTCATCTAGATGTATGAAATAATATACTTCTACTTGTATTTATTAGTGTAAATTATTGTTTTTCCTCATACAATATATCTGTGGGATTGTTACTCTATTATATTATTTTACCTTGTTTTTAATGATTGCGTAAAATAATATTATAATCATTATCAATTTATAATTAAGATGATTTCACTTTATACCATGAGAGAACCCTCATATTAGAACAAAAATATATTATTTATTTAACTTAGTTCAAATTAAGTAATATTGATTGTTTTAGCATTTTGTAAAGTTTTAAAAAATTTTAAGTTTTTCTCAAGATATCTGTTTTTTTTTTTTTCAGAATATCTGTCAACGTCAACAATTCGGTCTACATTATCTATAAATCAAAACCTCAATAACTCTGTCGACATTGGCATGTTCATCCTTGATTTGTATTATAAACGAACATGTATTTTGAAATATGCTATATAGTTTAGAGGGGAAAAGGAACCAATTTCAAATTTAAAAGCAAGGGTGGTCATAGACAGTTTTTTCTCTAAACTACTAACCAAACCAAAAATAAATTTTTATTTTTTAGTGGTTTGTGTTTAAGGGTTTGTTTAGTGTGCAAGTTCAAAATGGTTTGGTTTAGAATTATATAGTTTGAACTATAGGTTCTATATTGTATTGTTTAGACAATAGTTTTGAACTGATGTTTGGTTTAGAACTGTATGGTTTAAATTGTAGGTTTTAAATTATGTAGTTTAAAGGTGGTTTTGAACTGGTTTTACACAGTTTGATGTTTTTATAAAACTAAACCAAACCAAATCACTCATAAACGGTTTGTATTTTAGGGTTCATTTGCTGTGCAAGTCTAAAATATTTTGGTTTAGAACTGTATAGTTTGGATTATAGGTTCTAAATTATATGGTTTAAATGGTGGTTTTAAACTAATGTTTAAAATATAAATATTTAAAACGAAAATAATAATTTAAAACAAGAATTGGTGTTTGAAAAATGATGGTTTATGAAGGAATATAAGCATGAGAATGGTTTTATTGTATAACATAGTTCAAAATCTCTTGAACTCGAGGGGGGAAACAAAGTTTGGATTTTTAGTATTTAAGGTGATTTAAAACCTTCTTCATAGTTTAAAACCGGTTCAATTATTATTCTATTAAACGCTAGTATGAACTGTCTCTATGGTTTAAAACCACCTCTATGTAGGGGTGGCAAAACGGGTTGACAGGTCGGGTTAGTATCGAGTTGGAGTTAATTTTTACAAAAATTAGATCGACACCAACTCGACCGGTGACACGAACGGGTTGAGAATTCTCAACCCTAACACGACCTGTAACGCCCCTATATGGGGGTTAACAGTTTTTAATGAGATAAAGTAAAAATAAATAATAAAAGTAAAACCTTAAAAATAAAATTTGCCCGGGACTTAAATGAAAACTCTCAACTCAAAAATAAAAATATAAACGATAAATAAACCACAGTTTTAAATGTAGCACCTTAAATTTAATAAAATAAACTGTTGTCATCATCATTTTAACCCTCAACACATTGTAATACAGTCACAGAAAGTAACAATTGATGCTTACATTATCATGAAGAACATTCTCAACAATTGAAGCAGTCCCAATGTAATATAGCTACATCACTTCCTCAACTATATTTCTCGTAGCCACCTCACACTTAGTGAGTCCTGAAAAGATATAAACATAAGGGAATGAGCAACACTATGCTCAGTAGAGAAAACCATTACTCACCTTTATCATTACCACATTAAAATCTGCATGGTTAGTAAGTTACATCATATTCCAGATTATGAGGTTTATTATGATCACATCTTATGGATACCGTAGTTAATCATTACCAAGTGTCATAATTACACATTTATACAAATATTAACAATCATCATTGTTCCTAGGTATCCATGTTAAATTGAGTATCACTCAACTCATCGAAACCCAAATGGGCGCACTTGATCACCCTATAAACATTCCAAGGGTGTTCCGGTGAGGGGACATCAAGCCCCGAGTCCTCACCAAATCAATTCCTGTACAGTGTGTTCTGGGACTTTCAACCCAAGGAAGCGTCATCACCTTCCCCCTATTTTACCTTTTAGGGTATTCATGCCCAAGGACGTAACCGTCGCCCTTTTCATGTCTCACATTTTCTCTATATTAAATCATTATTAATAGAGTTAATTTTTCCTAACCATGCTTCTCAATTTATAACATGTGTCAATTCATTATGTTCCTCGCCGTACAATACAAGACGAGTCCATGTCATAGTTTCATATGTGATACACATATAATATCAGTTCAACATAGATATATATATATTGCGGCAAAACAATCAATTTTAATTCTATAAAAACCTCACAAAAGATGAGTAATAGAATCCCTACCTTTTAAGCTTATCAACAGTCTCTTAATCCTGGAATCAATTAACGTTAGCTCCATACTCCCTTGATCCTAAGGCGTGCATAAGGACAATTAAAACTAAAGCACAACATACAACTACATTCATAAATAAATCATGTGTAAACCTATCTTACTAGTATGCCATTAAAGCTTTTATATAAATCTCTTTTGAATACCACAGTAAACAATTTTTGTCTTAACACAATATAAAATGTGAACAAGTAATCTATATGTTTTAGTCCCTAATAAGATTCATCAATCACTTAGGATAATATTGGAAAGGTTGCAAGACATTAAAGAATTAGGTGGTGAGCAAAGATGGGTTCTTGGTTCAGGTTAGCAGCTGGTATACCATAACAAACTGGCAGATTTACTAGTTTCCAATACAAAAATTGAATAATTCTTAGAAAATAAAATACAACTCCGATTTAGGTTTATGATAGCTCGTTAGAAAGCCTAGGATGCTACTTTTCAAATATGCAAACCAATTCATAAAATTCATTTTAATTTAATCTTAGAATTTCAAGAAATAACCACTGCCCATAGGGGTATTACAAAGTTTAACAATATAAATTTTCTGTCTAGGGCATATACACTTAGACTTCATACATATGCTCCAAAATAGCAACAAACATATACTTAGGTTTAAGAACGCAAATTTGAATAATCCTTTAGTATAAAAGAAAATTTATAAATGAAAGACTAAATTTGTTCATAAGATTCTAACCTCGGATTATGGTTAGTTGGAAGCTTGAAATGGCTTCAAAACAGGTTCCTTTACTTCGGTATGACTGAAATTCTTGCTCAAATGGAGGTGATGGTGGCTGATTTTTATGGCTGCCTTGAAGAAGTTCTCTAAGTATTTTGCTTCAGCAAAGAAATAAGAAGAAGAGTGTGGGAACCGTGGAAGAGAAAGGAAGAAAAGATGAAGTCTTTGAAGAGAAGTGATAGAAACAATTATAGAGGAGACATGTTGAAGCATGTCACGGAGGAAATAAAGAAAATGAGGGTCAAGAGTAGTTGGAAAATATATCCTTATGTCTCATCTAAAGACTTTAACACACATAATGCCAATATGACATTTTTGAGATTTATTAGAAGTTTTAATGCTTTTTAGTAATCATACTAAATAAATATAGGAGAATTTTAGAAAATTTAAAAATAGATAAAAATAAATATTATAAAATAAATTTAAATGAAGCAATTTTTTTTTTTTATACATTAAAAATTAATTTAATTACCTCAATACCCGTTAGGAGAATAACGGGTGTCACAGCTCTACCCCCCTTAAAGAAATTTCGTCCTCGAAATTTCAATTCTAGTAATACTAGTAAAAATTATGATTCCACTATGATTCCAATTCTGAGTCTAAACCGTTAATGTTGTTTGTCCTCCAAATTTAAATTATCGTATCTCCACTTATTTACTTGCATAATAAATCTTACTCCTAAATCCCTCAATGAGAGTATTTCTGACAAGTTTCAACTTATAACACCGTATAATAGTCTAAGAATCTGATCAGGCATACATATTGACCATATCATGATTCCGGTCCTTCATTGTCCATGGACTGTGATTTACAATCACATTTAAGGAGATTGCCAGAGAAATTTTATATACTTCATCTTTAGGTTCCTTTTCCTTTTTGAGTAAGGAAAAGTCAAATAGATTTGATTTCATACCTCAACTAATAAACTAAAACATAATCATAAAACATATATCACAAACGCTTTTATTCAAAACTATACATTAAACTTACTCATAGAGATATTAAACGGAATCTCAGAGTTGCAAACATACCCGGCATATTTTTCATTAAACAGCTATCCTCATGAAACAAACATTCAACCCAAATAATATACTCATATTTCATATGGAATATCCCCATAACTGACTCTGGTACTTCCACATAATATTAACAGAATATTACACATTACAAACATAATACGGATACGTTTCGAGAGTACAAGGCACTCCGTATACCAGCTATCCATATCATGCATGCTTAGAGGATACAAAAACATCGATAAACAAAAGATCGGACCTTAAGAAGGATGCGTTTCGAGAGCATCAAGTACTCCGTATCCAGCCATCCCGGCATTAGGCTCAATGAATATAAAAGATTTAACAACGACGTACCACAAGAAACACAGAATACAAGGTAAACGGTTATTCGTAACACACGAAATACGGACACACATGCCTACATGCCAAAGATAAAACAAAAAGATTACAGATGGAGATTCAAATCAATTGGCCGCTCCCGGCTTTCCCTTTCCCATTCAAGCTTGGATGTTACAGTGTCGGATTCTGGATGTATGATTTGCATTTTATCTATCAATTCCTCAGCTGTTGAAGCAGTAACAAAGATTTGTCTCTCCGATTCTGTAGTGATGTTTTCTTCCACAGCGTAATCTAGAAATTTCAAAAGACCGTCATAAAAACCCTTTACGTTCAGCAGACCCAAAGGTTTGGAATAAAAGCCCAACAATTGCCCACAAGCAACTATAAATATTTCCTCAAGAGTACCTAGACCACCAGGTAATGCTATAAAAGCATCAGAATTATAGATTATGTCTTTAAAATTTTTAGGGATACTCCTGACTCCTTCTCCCTTACCTATGGCTTCCTTACAAAGGTTTCCTTCAACTAGAATATGAGGCCAAATTTTTACATCAGTAGCGTCGCTAGACCTAGCTGCTAGTGCCATATTTACCATCATTTTTATACTACCACCCCCATAGATTATGTTAATCTTCTTGTGTGCTAGGACTTGCCCTAAGTGATTTGCAGCTTCTAAATAGGCTTTATCTTTTCCAAAGCTGGAACCACAAAAGACACAGACATTCTTTATTTTCTTCGTGGACTGGGAGGTAGACATATTTGGTTTATAGAAGTGGTTGCTTAATGTCTGCTCCACTTAGACTTCGGGTTCTATATGAGATTTTAAAGATGAGAAATATACAAAAAGGGCTAAAGAGATAGACAAATAGGTAATGAAAAGGTAATCCAAAGATTTAAACAAAATCTTGTGCGGATAAGAAAGTAAGATAAGGTGATTGATAGTTTACAGAAAATTTGATTCACTTTTTGAAAAAGATTAGACTCTAATTGTATAACTTTTGACAATTGAGAACAATTCGACAGAAGACCCTCATGACACAACTGTAGACTTTTTGACAAATATACACCAAGTCTAGAAATTTAATATAAACGACAAATACTGTAGAACTTTTGAAATTTGAGACACAAATCTTGAAATATCTGGATAAGCTTTTCAAAATTCAAACATATTACTGTACCGTATGTAACGTGTCTGATAAGATAATATATTTTATTATATATATATTTAAGAAAATCATAAATTAAATAAGATATTAACACTTACTGTATCAATCTAATAATCACAATTATTTCAAACACAAAAGCAAATATTCTGAGTAAAAGAAAAACACAAACTGTTGAACATCAGCTAAAACTGCTTCAAATAAGTAAAGACTAAATAACCTTTATAGAGCGATGACTTATTCCCCATCCAGTTTTCTTATGGCTTGACAAACAGGATCTAGAAATACCATATTCCTGAGGCGTTGTCTTTCTGTATAAAATTTAGGCCAGAGTTTAAAAATAGCTCCTTGAACATATCCACTAGGGTGACCGTGGAGAGGAGGATGGATGCTATCCAAGTTCTCCTTTGAAAGTCCATCCCTACAAAACCTTATTTTATCCTCTCTATTCGTAGACATATAACCAGGTGAAGTACATTTACCGTTACAATTTTGTCTTCCACATTTGTTACAAGTGATCACGATGGCACGAGCTCTTCTTTTCATTGCACTACGACTGGTACCTGTTCCTGGTAAACCGACATCTTGACTAAAGTCACTCGGACGGATTTTCCCCTCTATCAACATTCTCACATCACAAGGGATACCAAAACGCATAAGAATCCACAACCGAGTAATTCTAGCCTTGTATTTCTTTCTAAGAATCTTTTGGGAGAGTGATGGGAAATACTTTCTCATGTGTTGGTACTTTGGGTCCATGATGAGATGAAAGAAGAGTAAATAGAAAGGAAAAATTAAGATAGTAAATTGCAGAATCCTAGAATTCCTTCTTCTTTTAGAGAAAAAGAAGAATTTTTAATGAAAAAGAAGAGGATTTGCGATTTAGAGAGAAAATAACAAATTAAGAGAGAAAAAGTGAACTCGGAGAAATAAGCTCCTATGCACAGTAAACGTATATGTAAACAATAATTAAACCACTGTATATGACACGTATAGAAACCACGTGGGAGAGACAGTGTGAATCAAACTGATTTAGGATTTGAACTAGGCCCAAATGTTCTAAGTTGAAAATGGTCAGGTTGTTTCGGGCCTTAACACATTTAGAACGAGTTAAATAACAAACATAAAATTGAAAACCAATTTGTATAAATCTTAAACCCAATTCAAAGTCCACTATAGATAAGTTAAGTATGAACAACAAATCTAATTTAACGACAACAAGGATCTTCCTGAATGATATTTAAAATCATTTCATAACAACATAATCTTCCAGCAACTCAAATAATTTTGTTTTAATCAAAATCTTATTGAACAATACATACACCCATATGTTATTCATAATACTCAACATCTATAAATGGATTCATCATCATTGCTACCAAGGGTTTAGAATGCGACTAACCTTGAAATCAATACGATTTACGTCTTTCAACGTAGACCATATCAACGAACAAAGACACTTGATGTTACTACTTAAGAACATCTACAATCCCCACAATTCTACTTACACAATATCGAATTTCCTCATATTACAAAACCTTAGGTAACCAAAAGATTCACTGATACACTTAAATACAATGTACGTAACGAAATATTCCAATTTTGAGATTCATGCATTCTAGACTTTACACAGTCTCAATAGACCAAAAGTCTAACATTTATCTCTCTCAAGATTCAATACCATGATTCCCAACTTATATCATATTCCTCAAATATATAGAACTTTTAAGAAAAGACATTGACACTTATGTGCTCCATCGAATCCACACATAATCATTACTTAGGTTTGAATCAATTACGAAAAATTTGGCATATCTACGTCAAACTTTAAAATCAATAAATCAAGCCTTATATTTCTTATTGTTTTTCACGAGACAAAAGGCTCTTAAATCCTTGTATCTTTACGAATTTCTCATCGTTTATACGAATTAAATATGCTTATAGATCCAA
Organism: Artocarpus heterophyllus; assembly: GCA_025403435.1. Classification (NCBI taxonomy): domain Eukaryota; kingdom Viridiplantae; phylum Streptophyta; class Magnoliopsida; order Rosales; family Moraceae; genus Artocarpus; species Artocarpus heterophyllus. The sequence goes on from CM046327.1 coordinate 16,581,306, forward strand.
ATATTATACGAATCTCTCATAAGCATTCTACTTATAAACTCATTCCATATAATTATCATTCCCTTATAACTATTAATACTTTCCTTCTATATAATTATTGTACTCATATAACTATTAATATTTTCATTCTATGGCCTTTCCATGTTACATCCTTCTAAACTGTATAAATCAATGTGAAGGTTCATTTTGATGATGACACTGAAAATTCAACTTCAAAACCATCTCAAAAATATATTTTTTTAAAGTGGTGCTACACTCCCTAGGTTAACCGAACCTAGGCTCTGATACCAAAAATTCTGTAACGCCCCTATATGGGGGTTAACAGTTTTTAATGAGATAAAGTAAAAATAAATAATAAAAGTAAAACCTTAAAAATAAAATTTGCCCGGGACTTAAATGAAAACTCTCAACTCAAAAATAAAAATATAAACGATAAATAAACCACAGTTTTAAATGTAGCACCTTAAATTTAATAAAATAAACTGTTGTCATCATCATTTTAACCCTCAACACATTGTAATACAGTCACAGAAAGTAACAATTGATGCTTACATTATCATGAAGAACATTCTCAACAATTGAAGCAGTCCCAATGTAATATAGCTACATCACTTCCTCAACTATATTTCTCGTAGCCACCTCACACTTAGTGAGTCCTGAAAAGATATAAACATAAGGGAATGAGCAACACTATGCTCAGTAGAGAAAACCATTACTCACCTTTATCATTACCACATTAAAATCTGCATGGTTAGTAAGTTACATCATATTCCAGATTATGAGGTTTATTATGATCACATCTTATGGATACCGTAGTTAATCATTACCAAGTGTCATAATTACACATTTATACAAATATTAACAATCATCATTGTTCCTAGGTATCCATGTTAAATTGAGTATCACTCAACTCATCGAAACCCAAATGGGCGCACTTGATCACCCTATAAACATTCCAAGGGTGTTCCGGTGAGGGGACATCAAGCCCCGAGTCCTCACCAAATCAATTCCTGTACAGTGTGTTCTGGGACTTTCAACCCAAGGAAGCGTCATCACCTTCCCCCTATTTTACCTTTTAGGGTATTCATGCCCAAGGACGTAACCGTCGCCCTTTTCATGTCTCACATTTTCTCTATATTAAATCATTATTAATAGAGTTAATTTTTCCTAACCATGCTTCTCAATTTATAACATGTGTCAATTCATTATGTTCCTCGCCGTACAATACAAGACGAGTCCATGTCATAGTTTCATATGTGATACACATATAATATCAGTTCAACATAGATATATATATATTGCGGCAAAACAATCAATTTTAATTCTATAAAAACCTCACAAAAGATGAGTAATAGAATCCCTACCTTTTAAGCTTATCAACAGTCTCTTAATCCTGGAATCAATTAACGTTAGCTCCATACTCCCTTGATCCTAAGGCGTGCATAAGGACAATTAAAACTAAAGCACAACATACAACTACATTCATAAATAAATCATGTGTAAACCTATCTTACTAGTATGCCATTAAAGCTTTTATATAAATCTCTTTTGAATACCACAGTAAACAATTTTTGTCTTAACACAATATAAAATGTGAACAAGTAATCTATATGTTTTAGTCCCTAATAAGATTCATCAATCACTTAGGATAATATTGGAAAGGTTGCAAGACATTAAAGAATTAGGTGGTGAGCAAAGATGGGTTCTTGGTTCAGGTTAGCAGCTGGTATACCATAACAAACTGGCAGATTTACTAGTTTCCAATACAAAAATTGAATAATTCTTAGAAAATAAAATACAACTCCGATTTAGGTTTATGATAGCTCGTTAGAAAGCCTAGGATGCTACTTTTCAAATATGCAAACCAATTCATAAAATTCATTTTAATTTAATCTTAGAATTTCAAGAAATAACCACTGCCCATAGGGGTATTACAAAGTTTAACAATATAAATTTTCTGTCTAGGGCATATACACTTAGACTTCATACATATGCTCCAAAATAGCAACAAACATATACTTAGGTTTAAGAACGCAAATTTGAATAATCCTTTAGTATAAAAGAAAATTTATAAATGAAAGACTAAATTTGTTCATAAGATTCTAACCTCGGATTATGGTTAGTTGGAAGCTTGAAATGGCTTCAAAACAGGTTCCTTTACTTCGGTATGACTGAAATTCTTGCTCAAATGGAGGTGATGGTGGCTGATTTTTATGGCTGCCTTGAAGAAGTTCTCTAAGTATTTTGCTTCAGCAAAGAAATAAGAAGAAGAGTGTGGGAACCGTGGAAGAGAAAGGAAGAAAAGATGAAGTCTTTGAAGAGAAGTGATAGAAACAATTATAGAGGAGACATGTTGAAGCATGTCACGGAGGAAATAAAGAAAATGAGGGTCAAGAGTAGTTGGAAAATATATCCTTATGTCTCATCTAAAGACTTTAACACACATAATGCCAATATGACATTTTTGAGATTTATTAGAAGTTCTAATACTTTTTAGTAATCATACTAAATAAATATAGGAGAATTTTAGAAAATTTAAAAATAGATAAAAATAAATATTATAAAATAAATTTAAATGAAGCAATTTTTTTTTTTTATACATTAAAAATTAATTTAATTACCTCAATACCCGTTAGGAGAATAACGGGTGTCACACGACCTGTTTTGATACAGGTTGATACGAACACGACCCATGTCAACTCGTTCCTTATGCACAGTGTCAAAAAATAATGACCCACAACCCGTTTTTGACCCGTAACCTGATTGTGACCCGCAACCCGCCTATGACCCGCTTACATTAATATATATAATATTAAAAAAAATTAGAAGAGTTTCATACCACTTCAACAAGAAGATGAGTGACAAGAGAGGTAAGATTTGATCTTTTAAGGGCTTATATTATATATGAAATAATATTAATTTTTTTAAAATTAATTAATTAAATAAGGGTCAAAACGGGTCATTTTAGTGTTAGACGGATTGACTCAAACACAACCCATTTTTTGACGGGTCAATTTTAGATCGACACTAAAATGACCCGTGGTCAAATTTTCTGACACTAACCCGCAAAAAACCGTGTCGGATTTGTGTCACAATCCGTATTGCCAGCCATACCTCTATGGTTTATAACCTATGCAACAAACGACACATAAGATTATTTTTTATATATATATTTAACAAAAATTATAAAATTTCTAAAAGTTTACTCTTCAAAGTTTTAAACCAAACTAAAAAGTCATAATAACATAAATCAAAGTTCACCAATAACTAATATAAAAAGTAAGAAATACAATTAAATAATATAAGACAACACAAATAGATTTTAAACTTGAATTAAAGCTTATCACTGGTGTCAATAAATCTTTCCTCTTACTAATACCTTTAATCAACACCATAGTTTGTTGGGTCGACGGTAGAGAGAAACGATGTGACATTGACGACATAGAGAGTAGGCCAGAGACAGTGTAGAAAGAAGACGTTGGTCGCTTGAAGGGGGGAGGCTAGGGTTTCATCCTATGGTTTAGTCTTAATTTTATATGTTGGTTATTTAATTTGATCCTTTTTGTTTTATGCTTATGATGAGTGATTAGAAGAAGTGTAACTACAAATTGGGGAAACGTACATTTATATGGGTAGAACTTCTTTATAATAACCAATGAAAAATAAAAAAAATAATACAAATACTTATATAAAAGTGATTTTAAAATAAAAACTATATAATATCACGGTTTCATGGGCGGTTTGAATGGGCGAGTTAAGCAATTTGTAAGTTCAAACCATTAACCAAACCATCTAAAATATTTATATAAAAAATCACCCAAACTGTTTAAAAATAAAAATAAAAACCACTAGTTTGTTTCGGTTTAGTTTGAATTGGACAATTTAGGCAAATTAGCGGATTTTTTAAACCCCTAATTGGAAGGGCGTTCTAAGTTAAAGCAAAAAATTCAAGGTGCCATTATGAAAATTAATTCTTCTATTAATAGAACGGTTGACAAACCAGTTGAAACTAAAAATTTTGGTTTAAAAATTATAGCATGTAAAAAATTTACGCTGTAACGACATATTGCCTTTTATTGTAGTTGTTAAGAGTTTTATACTTTAGTTATTTAGAACAAATAGATTCTAACCTACTTGTCAAACATCTTTGTAAATGATCTTTTTTTGGTATGATCTACTAAATAATCTTATTTATTCTTATGAAGGTATAATTTTACTATTAATAAAACACGACTTTTTTTTAATAGCAGGTTATAACTTTATAAAGGTAAAATAGATTTTTATAATCTCCTACCATCTTCTTCCGGTTAGATCTAATCAAAACCGTTTTGTTAATTCTAACATAATAGCCAAAACACAAAAGTCATACCGGTAAACCACCTTTTTTAAGGTTCCACAGAAGAAATACCCTATCTAAACTAAACTACGGTCAAATGTTAGTAAGCCACTTGAGTGGTTAGTGTGAATATTTTATCCATCTTTTGTCCAATCGAAGCATATACTAAAAGTCAAAAGATGAAAATTGGTGGGCCTTAATTGTTTTAAAAAAATAAAAAGCGAAGGTGGTAGAGCCAATTTGAAATGCGTAATTAGTAAAATAACACCAGATTAGGATTTGATTAATACATTATTCTTATTATAATCTCAGTCATAAATAATATAAAACTTTTACATATTGCGATAATAATAAAAAAAATTATATAATATAAATTTTTTTATACTATAATAAAAATAATTTTATTTAATAATTTTAACTATTTTATTAAACAACTTAAGTCACCAAAAATTTTGCTTCATGAAAAAAAAAAAATCCCACCTCAAAGACAAAAGAGAAAAAAAAAGCTAAAATAATTCGCAAAAGTCAGCTCTATCATGCTGGCACCAACTTTCCCTCCCTGTCCACACATAAACGTGGGTAGCACTCTAGGCAGCTGGTCTGACCTATTTTCTATCCGTGTCCCAACATAAGCATGACTATTTTTAAAATCTCCATAAGACTCCATTGATCACAGCTAATGAGGTCAATATCTCTACATCATTACTCTAATTTTAAACTTAAAAAGCGTGAATTTATTGGATTTCGGACAGACAACAAATTGTGTTGTTACTATTCTCCTTTAGAAAAAGGCAAACAAGACAAAGAAGGAAGAACGTATTCATTTTCCTATGTACGGGAGTGTTGACAACCCCACTCTAATTATATAGTTTAAATTATTATAATATAAAATTTTAATAAATTATAATATAAAATAAAAATAAATTGTAATATAAAATTTGAGGTTGTACAAAAACCGTCTCGCATCTACCAACCGTCTGCGTCCACGACCGCCCATATCAAAAAAAGCAAGTTTACGTTAGCAATCCACTGACCCGCCCACCAACATATCCAGTGGGCGGGTTTGGTTTTAAGTTTTTGAGGGCGGGTTCAACCCGCACCCATCCGCCTATGTATTTTTTTAAAAAAACTTATCATTTATTTGATTTTGTTCTTATTTTAGAGATGATTGAACAATCCAACACTTCAAGCATGAGCTCGGCTGCCTCTTGACATATTAGAAACTGAAAATTCTCCTATTATTTTGTAAAGTGATCAAAATTTAAATCAAGTAAGTTAGTAGAAAAAGCCCTAAAAGAAAAAAAACACTTGACTTTGTTCATCATTTCATTTGTAGCATTCTATTATTTTCGAACCCAGTAAATAGGCTTTAATCTTTATGGACTCTTGACTTTGTTCATCACTTTATATGTAGTTGATGTTTCTTGTTGCAGTCAATGATTATGTTTCTTAATTTGTACTTTTGAATATGGTTACTGTCTTTAAGCATCAAGCTTGTTGAGAATGCTTTATATATTATCATCTTATATTTTCTACAAATTTTCTTCACTTTCTAAAAAAAAAAGTCTAAAAAATTACATTGGGCAATAGCATAGGTCTAGACCGCCTCAACCCGCCCGCACCAGCCCGCAACCACCCAAAACCAAACCAAAACTGCCTGCTATGTGGTGGGCGGTTTGTGGGTTGGTTAATCGCCAACCCGCTATCTAAAAAAACCGCACCGCACCCGCCCAAAAACTATCAAACCGTCCGTCGTTCACCCCTAATAAAATGTTTATATATTATAATAAATTAGTTTTAATTGTGTTGCCAAATAAGCTCAATGTATAATAGAAACACTTCAAATTTAGAAGCATTTTTTTGGGCGAATTAGAACAAAATGAGAGTTATATGACAAGGAATACAAAAATATTCTTACAATTTTTACTCGCATGAAAATATTCACAAAAAAAAAACATATTAGTAACAATTTTATTATGTCAGATCACATTAATAATGTATCTAAAATTTAATTCAAATTTAACTATTTAAAATGGTGCAAAACAATTATATATCTTTCAAACAAGTTTGATAATAGATACATTCATCTAGCAAAATTTCGGTAAAAAGTTCGATAAAAAATATTTACCATTTACCTAAGGGTGGTGCCAAGTTAAACCGGGTGCTGTCTGTGGGGCTTAAGGCTCTTTCAAATCTTAACCCAATCTAATCTTTCTCATTTTCTCTTTGTTTGCCTTCTTAGATTATTTAATTTCCACACCTAAACATTCGTTTTTATTAAAAAAAAAGTTCAATTACACTTCCCATCTTGACTTTTTAAATATATAAGTGTATATATATTTATATATTTAGAAGATTCATGTCTAGGCTATCTCCATCCTTTAACACTATTTTAGTGTAACTTTCACTTCAAACAATAAATTCATTTACAACCCATTGCATCATTTCTAACTTTAAAAAGAATGTTACGTGTATATTCCTTTTTATTAATCTTTTCACTGTTCAGTAAATCTCCAATTTCACTTTAAAATGGCGTCTTATATTGTGCTAGGTTGGATTGTTTCTCCGACGACAATTGTGTGGAAAATATGGCGTATGTTGGAGCTGCTCTGAAAATCCCAAATAAACCAAAAATTCTTCATACTTAATCCATCATTTCTGAATTCTAAACACTAAAAAGAAGTGAATTTAACTTCACTACAAACTTAGTTTACTAAAAATAAAATAAAACAGAATAAAAATTGTTGCATTATGATTTTAGTTGAAATTCATGCTCCGTGAAAATGCTTAGCTCTGCAACTACTATTCATCAAGTTTCTTTTTTCATCAGAATTTATTAGTATGTATGAGAAAATGCTTTATTAATATCACACATTCTTAAACAATCGACTTTTTCATAGAAGTCTTTAAATTTCATGCGTTCTTTTTACAATTATTGGTTATTGATTGTTAACTATTGTCCGACAAGAGGTATTAACAAAAGGCAAAACATATAATCGGATAGGAAACTGTTACTTTAACTCTTGTAGGATGTTTGGCAATTTAATTGTAGTTTAAACTATAAAATTTTGGTTCAAACTAATTTTTACTATAATATGTTTTCTTACAAAATTTATTTAAACTTACTTACTTTAGTTCAAGCTCGATTTAAATTGTGTTGTGAAACGCCCAAAAAGTTTTAATTTATAACTAATAGCAGTTTTACGTCATGTGTTATAAATTTCTAATATGAGCTGTCGTATATTAAACTGTTAAAAAATACATGTTCGGCGTAAACACTTGCATATGAAAGCAAATGATACCTATATAGTATATAGTAAATTACATGCCTAATCACAAATAGCAAAAGAAAAATCATTTTCATTCCTTCAAGGTTAAAACTCTACTGCACATAAAGTTGTATGTCTTGATCTAGCATGAAAAATCATTTTTATTTTCATAGGGTTAAAGTCCTATCACTTAAAAATCATAGGCTTCAATCTAGCATGAAGTATTTTTTAGACTAGGTCTTAATGTTTTATTAATAACGGATTACAACTCTATAGGGTAACATAAAATCACTCTTTCAACATTTAGGGGCCGTTTGTTTGATGGACTGAAATTCAGATTTTGGACTCAGAGTATTGAGAATAGCGGGATACGCATTTGATAAGGGTAAAATTCAAATGCTACTTGAGTATTTCAAATCTAATGAATAGCCCTTCAAGTTCCCCAAATTCTAAGGATTTGAATCAGTTTTCTACAGCAAAGATGCCTTAGATTTCTTTTTTCTATCGCCTATATTTTTAGGAAAAAATATCATAATTTTTTTGTTTTATATCTAATTGAGACAATTCTTTTTTATTTTGTTTATAGTAAAGAAAGGAATAAATCAAGATCCATATTGCATATTTAAATATGTCATGAACTAATTGGTTTTGTTAGATTGTAATAGTAAATATTTTTTTTTCACAATCTATCCAAACATAAATTTTAATTTTATTCTCTATTTAGATTAACACTTTAAATGCATATCTAAATGTCAATTCAGATAGCAATGTAAATAATACGATTCAAATCACACAACTCAAATCAAACAATCCAATCAATACAATTCAAATCTATTTATCAAACAGATCCTTAGTGTACTTTTTAAACCAAGACTTATTTTTATTCATAGCACTTACATTTCATGTAATTTTATTTCTTATTTAAATTAACACTTTAAATAAACATTTAAATATCAATTTAAATAAATAAATTTAAATTTATTTATCAAACAAACCCAACCCCAACAATAATTTTTAAACTTATATTTTATTCATAGCAGGTTGTAACCGCTCCGAAGAAAAACAACTTACCACGAGTTAAAAAAAAAATAAAAATCAATGTGGTTGGATCTCATTCGTACCTACATTTGACGGCAATTGCTAGCGTGACAGGCATGTCACCGCAAGTGGGCCAATGCAGGCTTTCCTTTCATTTCCCCCGATGCAATCGCTTTGACCAGAAAACTCCCCCCCAACCCCCCTCTTTATCATCTCCAAACACAACCCCCAACACAAAATCTCCTCAACTCTCTTTCTCTTTCCTTCTGCCCTCTTTTTCCCATTCAACACTTTTCCTCTCTCTCTCTGTTTCTAGTCTTCCTAAAAAGAAGAAAACACAAAAAAAAAAAAAAAAAGAATTTCACTTTTGTTATGCAAAGATGGCGGTGGATTTCATGGGCTATAGAAGTAGAAGCAGCGGAGAGAGTTTCCCCTCCAAGCTAGACGAAACCGCCGCCGTACAGGAAGCCGCCTCCGGCCTCGAGAGCGTCGAGAAGCTCATCCGCCTCCTCTCCAACCGCCGCGTGGCGATCGAGACCATGGACTGCAACGCCGTCGCCGACGTCGCTGTCTCCAAGTTCAAGCGGGTCATCTCCCTACTCGGCCGGACCCGTACCGGCCATGCCCGCTTCCGCCGCGCCCCCCTCCAGGCCCAGGCCCAACTCGACCACAAGCCCAGGCCCACTACGACCGAGCCCAACCCCACCAGAGTCTTCTGCGCGACGCCGATTCAGCAGATCCCTCCTCCTCCGATGAAGGACTCGTCGTCGACGACGATAAATTTCTCGTCGTATTCTTCTGCCCCCACGACGGCGACGACGTCGTTGGTCTCGTCGTTGACGGGGGATACCGAGAGCAAACAGCAGCCACAGCAGCAGCAGCCGTCGTCGTCGTCGCCGGGTTTTCAGATTACCAACCTCTCGTCCGCCGGAAAGCCGCCGCTTTCCTCGACTACTACAACGTCGTTAAAGAGGAAGTGTAACTCCGAGAACCTGGGCTCCGGAAAGTGCGCCAGTGGGTCCTCTGGTCGCTGCCATTGCACCAAGAAAAGGTACTTGTAAAAAAAATTAATTTCATTTTTAAACTATCCATTTTTGGGAAATTTTGTTGACTTTTTTTTTTTTGGTTTTTGGTCAAAGCAGGAAACAGAGGTTGAAGACGGTACTTAGGGTTCCGGCAATAAGCTTGAAGATGTCAGATATCCCACCGGACGATTACTCTTGGAGAAAGTATGGACAGAAACCCATCAAAGGATCTCCACACCCAAGGTATGCAATTTTTCATTTTCTTAATTCACCATTTCTTTTTTGTTTTTGTAAAATAACCACTTAATTACAAGAGTGCCTTTTAAAACATAATTAAAACTAAAAGGTGTAAGCAAATTACTATAACATGTGAAACATGTTGCAACATGTAAGGGCGTTTATTTACTGTAACAGTTAAAACTCTCTTTAAATAATTTTTTTATGATTTAGTTTTGAACTTTGGTGTTTTTTGTTTTTTTGTTTTGGAAAAACAGGGGTTATTACAAGTGTAGTAGTGTAAGGGGATGCCCAGCGCGTAAGCACGTGGAGAGAGCGGTTGATGATCCTTCAGTGCTTGTGGTTACTTACGAAGGCGAGCACAATCACTCTCTTTCTGTTGCGGAGGCTTCTAATCTCATTCTAGAGTCCTCTTAGATTAGATATATCCCCAAAAAAGCACAATGTTTTTGCCAAGTATTTTGCTGCCGTTTCAATTTCCCAGATGAGGGTGTCTTGCTTGTTGAGCAAGTAGCGGGGAAAAAAGAAAAACACGAGTAATTGCCAATTACCCAACTCGGGTTATGACTCGGTCAGAACAGAAGGAACTCAGCTTTGTCTCGAAGGAGATTGTTTATTTTAGTGGGTTAGTTTTCACTTTTTTTTTTTTTTAATTTCCCTTGTACAATATAGAATATATCATTATGGCATGAAATTCTCTTTTTCTCCATTGTTATTAAAAAAAAAAAAAAAGAAAAAGAAAAGGCTTGTGAAATAGGACGAAGTAGTCCAATGTGAAATCAGAGGAAAACAGATGGTGGATGTGGTTTCACTATTATTGCATTAGGAAAAAAATAGAAAATGGGTTTTTTTTTTTTTTTTTTTTTAATGGATTTGCTTTATCTTTGCTTCTTTGTCTCGGATGCCCACCTCTTACTTTTCTTTTCTTCGTTCATCACTTATCAAAGTTTGAACATTTTTTTTCCTTTTTTGTTTCATTTAAAAACTGAAAAAGAAAATTTAAAGGAGTGAAAGGGACTGGGTCAAAGAATTGTAAAGTAGACCAACGCATTATGTTTTCGACGGTTGACCAAGAGAACCAAATGTAAATAAATAATAAACTAATGAATAAAGGCGTGTTGGGCAGTTGCAAGTGGTACGGCTAAATTTAGCGAGGCTTTCCTAATGAATGACTTAGGAGAGAGGGAAAGAGAGAGAGAGAGAAAAAGAAATAAACTTCCTTTTTAAATGTAGTTTGTTGGTTTCTCAGAGTAGTTTTGGCTGGAATGTAGAGGGAGGAGTGAAGGAGATTGTTGGCCTAGCAAAGCTAATATTGGGAAGAAAAGAGCTCTTACAACATGAATTTTGACGTTATCGATAGGTCCTTTAACTCGTTTGGTATTTTTAATTTGGACTAAATTTTTAATTTTACAGTGTAAATGTTATAATGTCAAAAAAATTAAAGTAGTGTAAAACTTTCATATATTGTTTTGATTTTAACAAAGTTTGGTTCAAACTTGAATTGACTTTTAAGCTGTTTAATTGGTGATTATATTAAAAATTTATTGTGCCATAAATGACTATTTTTAGTCCTAGATTAAAAGCATATTTCTTTTACCACCGTGCAAAAAAAATATGTTGTTGCGAAAGAACAAAATATTGGGGAATGAAAAATTAATCCACCTATTACAATGACATGACGCATAGAGTCAAAATTTTTGTCCGATCATAAGTTAAAAAAAGAAGGGGCAAAAAAATTAAAAACCTTGAAGGTTGCTAGTCCAAAAAATTAAAGCCAAAGTCAAAATAGGTGGGTGTGGGAATTGATAAGATTAAGCATTATGAGGGCCCTACTCCTGTTCGCAAATTTGGTACTTTGCTTAATTTGCCTTTGCCTTAACGTCAGCCTTAGTATTCAAATTTGGCCCCCAAAGTCCATCATTAGATGTCATTCATCATTTTCACACTCCATAATACTACCATGTTGGAGAAAATAAAAGAACAGAGCTGAGGAAATGGTGGGCAAGAAAAGTCAATGTAAAATACTAAGCCTTTCAAACATGGACAATTTTGTTTAAGTAACCTATATATACACAAATTAGATAAATATAGTATGTCCCCATCTGTCTTATTCAAAGTCACACATGCAAAGTTGATGTTTTGAAGGCTCTGTTAAATTTCATTAGATATAGAACCATAAAAGGGAAACTTCCTTTCTCCTCCAAATTTTTAGTCGCGTTTGAACTTATTGCACAGAGTTTGACAAATCTTTTATTTTTTTTTTTGGAATGATTTAATTTACGTTAGATAGAATTGGAAAGACATGGGAAAATACTTGATGCTTCGTAAATCTGTTTGTTTGTCCAACTCTGCACGTGAAAGGGGCATTGCATGGAGTTGTCGCCAAACGCAGCAGATAAGATGCTGTTGCTGTCTGCATCATAACCAGCTGCTTGTGAAATATGTTTGATTTTGGGACAAAACAGCAAAAATAAAATAATGTAAAATAAAATAAAACAAAAGGGGGGGTTTTGGCCCTTGGTGTTCACGAATCGGAGTTAGATGGAATGGGAATCTTCTTTTACTTTTAACGGTGAACAAAAAAATGGTAAAAAATGATCGTTCTTTGGTGGGTATTTTCATTGGTGGTGTACGTTTTTAAGTTGTTGGAACTAGTTAAAATCGTCATATTTTGCAGATTTAACGGCTGAAAAAAAGATACCTATCATAGATTATGCTTTTGCAAATGGGAACACACCAATGAGAATAAAAACATGGGCAGATGCAAACTGTGGATTAGTTGAAACAGAAATTATCTGTGAAATTTGTAAAGCGCGTAAGTGAAATGATGTCGTGGTCAAAAGATCAAAGTCGCTTATGAGTTTGAAAAAAAAAAAAAATTACACATACAAAGTTACATTATCAAAAAAAAAAAAAAAAAATTACACATCTAATCAGTAATGAAGTCTTTGTTACAGGGAAAAAACAAACTATCATATCTTCATTTTACTATTAATATTTAACGTATTTGACCAAGTCATATGTATCATCTTGATTTGTGTTGTTGAGGGTCATGGTCATATAATGCGAGTAATATATGTTCCCACTTCCAAGTGGTACTACAAGGTTCTGTTACTCCTTTTTTTGTTTTTTGAGTTAATTTCACGTTTGGGCTTTAAGAAACATCAATTATCTCACTTTAACACCTGATTTTTAATTGACATACTAATGGTCTCTTAGCTTTCAAATGTAACGATAATGATGCCTCTACAATAGAAATATCATTAATTGCCTACATCTGACAAATTTCATCAAGTGAGACGTGTGTAATCCGATGTAAATACTTGTCTAAATCAAGCTATTCAAACATAATTTTACTAGATCACTTATCATTGATGAATTATGTATGTCTCACGTAATGAAATCCATCATATTTTTAATGTTCTTATTATGAAGGTACCATTGATGTAACATTTAAAAAGTTTAGGGATTATTAAAATATCATATGAAAGTTTAGGACCTAAGTGAAACAACTCATATTCTTTAAGGTCTAAAAGTGAAATTAACTTTTTTTTTTTCATTGTCAAGCATTTGTAGTCAAGGATTGAAAAATCGACATTTTCATCTATATTTATATGAAAATTTTTGCATTTGGAAGTACAAATATAGAAATAGAGATGTCATATCCTTTCTGCATAACATCCAAAAATTTTCATTGAAATATCCGCAGATATCAATATTTTAAAGAAAATATAGAATTCGTAAAAACTAATTTAGTGTCGAATGACAAAATATTGGGAAATTTTACGAAAATTTCCTAGCAAATATTGCTAAATATCGACAAAATATACGTGCTTTATAGTTATTTTTCATTCATTTTAAAATGTTATAAATTACATACCATTTTCATTCACTTTTTTAACGTAGTCTTTTATAAATTTACTTTTCGCAGTCATAAAAATTTAATCTTCTTTATTTTCTTTCTAAATATAGTACGTAGTCTTTTAAATCAAGATAAGTTTTATATAATGGGATGACCAAATCTATAAAGTAATCAAATTAAAAGAGAACAAAAGAAGTCAAATCTTAGAATTTTTTTTAAGGATATTTGCACCATAAGTCTCCGAACTTTTTAATCTTTAGCAGTTATGTCCCCATTTAAAGACTGTTAGCACTTAGTTCCCTATTTTAAGAATATGAACATTTACGTCCCAAAACTTTTAAACTGTTGGCATTTAGGTCCCCAAATTTGGATACTCAGGTACCCAAGCTCTCAATTTATTGGCACCATTAGTCCTAATTTTATGAATTTGGACATTTAAATTCCAAAATCTTAATTTATTGTCGCCATTACTCCCTATCATTTTTTTTTTGCTCTTAAATGCTATACAAAATGATAATATTTTGAGTCTTTATAGTTGCTTAAGTCCCAAGAACATAATTTTTTTAAAATATCGTCATCTTGCATAGCATTTAACAGCAAAAAGCATGATAAGAACTAACTGTACTAACAAATTAAGAGTTTGAGTACCTGAGTATCCAAATTCGAGGACCTAAGTGTCAACAGTTTAAAAATTTGAGGACCTGAGTGCCAAAATTCTTAAAATGAGAATCGAAATGCCAACAAATTAAGAGGTTGAAGACATTGGGTGTCCACCTTCTTAAAATGAGGACTAAATACTAAAGATTAAAAGTTTAGAGACTTACAACGCAAATAACCCTTTTTGTTTTTACTTCTTAGCAACCATACTCTTAACAATTGGGTTAATTACAATATGCTGTGCATGAAGAGGTGATGCCATGACATGTTTAGAATTAAATAAAAACTATTTAAACTCTGTATTTTAGTATCCAATGCATATAGGCATATTTAGCTCTTTTTGCCGTTAGTTTATAGTTTGGGTCAGAACTTTTACAAAATGAGGGCCATAGCCGAAGTTCCCAGAGATGGACATCCTCATTGAACCGAAAAGACAAAAATGCCCTTAATAAAAACGACATCTTTCTGAAGCCCTGGCCTATCACGTCGTTTCTCCCTTTCTAGGAGAATCAAACCTTAATTCTCACTCTCTCTCTTATTCTTTCACTCGCTCTCTTTCTCTCTCTTGAAGAACCATCTCTGTCTTTGACATTACCAGAATTCCGTATTCCAATCTTCATTGAATTTCAACATCCCATCAAAGCACCTCTCGCCATAGCCACAACCACAGCCATGTACCTTCTCTCGATTGCTCGTTCTTATTGCTTAACTGGTGTGTTTCCTTCTCTCCCTCTTCTATTCTACTGCTCCCATTTTGTATTTTTGTTTTCAATGTTGATTACTATGAAACTACTAATTCTATTGAGACCCCTTATATCTGTTTCTATTTCTGTTTTATAGCTTTCTATTTCGCGCTGAGGAGATGTCCGTTGAAGAAAAAAGTGTTGTCGTGCTGGAGATGCTTTTTTCGAGTTGTCGTGTCGGAAATTCGTCGGCAAAGGTGGTGGCGACTAGTTCAGTGATAAAAGAGGGAAAGATAGAACACGAGGATTTGGTGTTTTTTTTGTCGGGGTTTATCAACAATCGAGTTTGTCAGTTTATCGATGACAAACTTATTCGAGTTTATTATTGTTATATTATAGTTAATTTATAATTACTAAAAGTTATTTTTGTTATTTTAACTTTATAATTAATAAAAAAAAATCTATTTGTTTAATTTAAAAAAAATGATCATTTATTTTGAAAAGAGGTTAGGTTTCTCTCGAGGATTATTTATCTTCGATGGCATCAATCACCGTCTGACAACAACGTGAAGGTGGGCAGAAAATTGGCACCAGCATGAGGTTGGGCGACGATCTGCAAATCAATGCCTGGTGCCTACGTCTTCGAATGTGTCAACCGCCGTTCACCGGAGATAAGATATCCGACGACACGCTTCAATTTCGGCGGAGCTCTGAAGGATTTGGAAAGAATTTTTTTGTCGGAGGCAACTGAGTTCCACAATCGACCGATGTAACAGAGTTACTCCTCAGTTTACCACTAGTAGTCTCATACACATTGGATAAGTTTGCTGGTGGTGGATCTCAGCGGCCACATAAGGAGATCTGGCTCGATGAAGAGATCAATCTCCTTCGTCATCGTTGGCGTCAAAGGAGTGGGAGATGATAGGCTGAAGTCGCCAATGAAGAAGGGAGGCTTCCTTTGGCTTTTGCTTCGTCAGCCATAGCAGACAAGAGGAGAGAAATCAAAAGAACAGCGTAGGGTAGAGAAGCGAGTACTAGAGAGAGAATAGAGTGGGAAAGAGAAAATGGTTAGAAATAGGTAGAAAAGAAATAAAGCAAAAGAGTAAAATGGGGAAATCATGCACTTAAAATATTTTGAAAATGTGAAAAAGGATATTTATTTACATAATATCTAAATATGTTATTTATTTTCAGAAAAAATTATACAATATGCCACCTTTTGAACCAACGTAATTTTTATGCTACAATCCTCATTTATTTCCCTCTATCTCACACTTATTTCCCTCCTCTTCTTTCTCTTTCTCTCTCTCTCTGCTACGTAAGAGCTGCCATGGCCGAAGACTAACTGAGCTTTGGTGATCTCTAGTGGTCTAATTTGGATATGTGATACAGCTTTGTCAAAGCTCAACATCGAATCTGCGTCGCAATGGCCAGCAAAGCTCAGTGGTGTTTCGAAGCTTTCTTTCCTTCTCTTCCCCCTATTGCCTGTCCTTCTCTCTCCGTGGGACAATCATTGACGGAGAAAACACCGAAGCTTCCACGCGCTCGATGATGTTAGCGATCTGCAAGCAACAATGAGACCCAAGACCATGAAGGAGAAAACCTCCACGGTCGAACTCCGATGAACCAAGGGAACAGGCCAGCCCTAGCGATCTGCAAGCAACGATGAGATTCACAACCATGAAGGAAAAAACCTCCACGGCTGAGCTCCGATGTGCAAGAAATGATGAGATTCGCGACCACGGAAGAGAAAAACTCCACGACCAAGCTCCAACTAACCAAGGGAACGACCAAGCTTCACTGATTTGCAAGCAACGATGAGATCCGCGATTTTGTTGTTGTTTTGTTTTGTTTTTTGTTTTTTTTTTTTCCTTTTTTTTAGTTTTCATGGTATGTGTTGCCGTCAGAGACATCGCTAGTGCATGTGGTGTCTAACAACATTGTCGGTAAATTAGAGATGAGCTAGCGGCGGTGAGGAGGGAGAAAAAAGAGAAAAAAAAATCTTGATAGGACACAAAAAATGTCCCAATGAGACGACTCACGAAGTTTGAGACATTTCACTATAAATTGTCTATTTCATGCAATTTCCCATTGCGGCAACGAGTAAATCAGATTATATACCACTTTTTACTACCACTATTATGTTCATCACTTTTTTTTTTTACTTCCGTTGATTCATGCTATTTCTCTTAGCTGAAAACGCCAAACTAACATAAGATAGCACATATTTTTCTAACTCCAAAATACTTGAGAGCAATAGTGTCTTTGTCTTCATTAGAAGTACCCTATTTTAAACTTTCTCATAAAACTTCTAAAATTGAGAAACAATACCCTCTCAAACTGAGGGTTAACAAGACATGTGACATTTTTTTATTTGTAGAATTAAAATATATCTACAGTTCATGAATATTCTTTATATGTCCCAATGTATATACATAAAGACATTAATGACCCTAATAATGATATTGTTAGTTTTAATTTATTTTTTTAGAATAATTATAATATACGTATTTAAGATTTCAAACGGATTATGATATCATTAAATTTAAAAAAATCCTTAGAATTAGGGTGTTTGTTGCTTAAATTTAAATTGGTATATAAAATAACGATTTTAAAACTCCCTAAAAAGATGAAATTTTTTTATCGACAAGTTGAATATACCGACAAATTGGAATTAAGGTGTTGTACTTAAATTAATGATATAGTTTTACTGACAAATTGAAATTAAGGTGTTGTAATTAAATAAATAACACAATATTATTAAGTTTTTATGTGTCTTACTAGTTATATAATTGATATATCATTAAGTTAATGAAATGTAATGACAATAATACACAATGACATTCATTTCTTAAGACTTCAAGTGAATGATATTTTCTTTTTTTTTGTGATATGTAATTAAATTAATGATACAGTATTTATTAAGGCTTTTGTGTATCTTATAGGTTATATAATTGTTATATCATTAAGTTAATGATACGTAATAATAATGATATTCAATCACATTCATTTTATTTTTTTAACACTTCAAGTGATAAAAATAATACATTAACGTAATATGTTAAAATAAAAAATATACATGTATATTTTTTTCCTAATTTAACTATTCAAAAAATAAAAAAAAAATTGTTATAAAAATTTAAATACATGATAATATTTAGTTAAATGGTATTTTAAGATTTTAAATATATAAAATTTTTAAAAAATATATATGAGTAATATTTACATAATAATAAAGACAGATATTCATCCACTCTTAAAAAAGGGCCAAAAAATGCAATTTTTACCTCAAACTGACCCTTCCGGCAACTGGATTCTCAAATTGGAGGTCCATCACAGTCCACCCGACTATTCTAAACAGAATTGTGTCCCTCACCCAAAATCCAGCCCAACAACAGAAAAAAAAAAAAAAAAAAAAAAGCTTCGCAACCGCAAGGAGGTAGAAAACTTAGCTACGCCCTTAAACTCTTCCCTCTATATGGCGGCGATGGGAATAGGAAGAGGCTTCTCATGAAATTCAAAACCCTCTCGCTTCTCCCCCTCAACTGCCTCCTCTCCAAGACCCCCAAATCCCCCATGGCTTCCACTCTCTCCCACCCCTCCGACCTCGACGACCTCCTCTGCTGCGACAACCAAGACGACTGGCCGCCGCAGGAGAAATCTCCCGAATCGCCGCCGTTTTGCTCCCCTTTGCCGCCGCCGCCGGGCAGGTGTTTGAGCGGAGGAGCTGATTCGCGCGTGGAACGGGCCTGGGCTCACTGGTCGAGGCTGGGCCGGCCCAAGCTGATCGTCGCTCCGATGGTCGACAACTCCGAGCTGCCGTTCCGGATGCTCTGCCGGAAGTACGGCGCCGAAGCTGCCTACACCCCGATGCTGCACTCCCGCATTTTCACCGAGAACGAGAAATATCGCTCCCAAGAGTTCACCACTTGCAAGGTTCTTCTTTTTTAGTCCTTAACCCTAACCAATTGGACAAAATTTTCCATATATTTTTTCTCAATTTGCTCTATTTTGTTGTTTTGTGACAGAAGCTTGTTTAACTTAATTGTTGCAGGAGGATCGTCCTTTGTTTGTTCAATTTTGTGCCAATAACCCAGACATTTTGCTGGAAGCTGCTTGGAGAGTGGAGCCTTATTGTGATTACGTTGATATTAATTTGGGGTAATAGTTTCTAACCAAAGTCATACAATGTAAAAGAAGATTAGCAATAGTTTTACGTAGTCTTTATGAATCAAACAAGATTAAGAAGCTTCGTTCTTGCAAGCACAGGAAGAAGAAAGCTAAATTCCCTGCCATCTTAGTGGTACCAGTCTGATAAACTTTCACTTGAACTGCCGAGACTCGGCTTTCCCGTTTGGTATTGTTTTGAGAGTTTTTGAAAATGTTTTTCAGGTTTTTGAGGTAAAAATTTCAAAAACATGCACGGCATAATTCTCAAACAATTTATCATCTTTTAAAACAAAACCAATTTTACCTATTTCGAAAATACTATCAAATTTGTTTTTGTTTTTGTTTTCTGTTTTTTTTTTTTTTGGGTGGTGGTAACGCCCTTCTATTACGTTTACTGTCCCTTTATGACGTTTCCTATAGGCGCCTTGGGTTAAAGGGTTTTTTTTTTTTTTAATGAGTAGAAAAGATTAATCATGATGAATTTAAATTAGTGAAGTTGCTTTAAAGAAAATTTACATTTTGGGGTTGAAAGATTCTTAAAGTCTATGATTCTGAGCAGGTGTCCTCAGCGTATCGCTAGGAGGGGAAACTATGGAGCTTTCCTAATGGATAAACTTCCTCTTGTAAAATCTCTGGTGGAAAAATTGGCTCTAAACCTTGAGGTTCCTGTGTCATGCAAAATCCGGCTCTTCCCTGATTTGCAGGATACGATCAAGTACGCAAGGATGCTAGAGGAGGCCGGATGCTCTCTTTTAGCTGTCCATGGCCGAACGAGAGATGAGAAAGATGGAAAGAAAATCAGGGCCAACTGGGAGGCCATCAAGGCAGTTAGAGAGGCCGTCAGGATCCCTGTGCTTGCGAATGGGAACATAAGGCACACGGACGATGTTCATAGCTGTTTGGTGGAGACGGGCGTCGAGGGAGTGCTCTCGGCCGAGTCTCTTCTTGAGAATCCTGCATTGTTTGCCGGGTTTCGAACTGCTGAATGGGTAGTAGGCAGTGAAGAAAACAGTAGAGATGGAAATCTAGACCAGGCAGATTTACTGGTAGAGTACTTGAAGTTATGTGAACAATATCCAGTGCCGTGGCGAATGATCCGTGCCCATGTGCACAAGATGTTGGGAGAGTGGTTCAGGATTCAACCACAAGTGAGAGATGAGCTCAATGCACAATCCAAACTGACCTTTGAGTTTCTTTATGGTTTGGTGGATCAACTTAGAGAGCTAGGAGTGAGAATTCCACTCTACCAGAAAGACAGCCTTGCAGCAGGAGTTTCACAAAATGGTTTGGCCGCTTCCAGTTCATGACACCATCTCAACGTGTCCCTGGGGTGCGAAATATTGGCGAATGATTCGCCGCTGAGTTGGAAAGAAGAATCGGGTTTTTGTTCGATTCTTATCACACAATTTAACATGATCAGGTTAATTATTTCAGTCTTCAGTGTCAGGTTTTATACTAACCTAGCTTAAACAACATGCTGATTACATTGGCAGATTTTTACCGTGCATGGTTCTAGTGACTCATAAGAGCCTAGACTAGGGCCAAAAAACAAGAGAGAAATGGAAAGGGTAAACATTCTATAATTGAGTTATTCTTTTTAGTTCCCCCGCGGGACAAATGATTATTTATGCCTTGCATATGTATTGGTTTTACAAACTATTGATTGTATCAATTTTGTACGACAATTGATTTTTTCCCTTATTAATTATTATCTCAAATTCTCAAGATTGCTTTAGTAAGTAATTATTTTTCTTTTTCAAAGCTTCTGGAGTTATTTAATGCATTCCTCTAGGATATAATCAATTTTTCTGAGAGCAAGATTCAGATCAAAATTGAAACTGGGACAAACTTGTGTAAGCAAAAGAGTCATCTCATGCGTTGAGCTAGAGATTCCATGACAAGAATTCATGGACAGGGACAATTTTATTTATTTGTTTATTTGTTTTGAGTAACGACGTAATGACATTGAAAACATAACAGCTTAAGAACAAGAAATTCGTTCAAAAGTCAGATGATCCTTAAATGAAATTTGTCAGGACCTTGTTATTCAAATGCTCTCCATAAACAACAGCCTTCTCAAATATCTTAGCCCCACCTGTCTTCTTTTTGCAAATATCCAGAGGCTCTACAGCCGCGTCGAAATTTGTCTGCTCAACCAACAGATCGCATGAAGTTAGACGAAATGACAGTGGTCACAAACTGTTTTTAGTGTCCGAACACTTTTCAAAGAGCAGAAATAATGCGTGCATTTGTGTCTGCTAAATATGAAAACAATTATTATATTCACCATGCAAGAAGGTTTAGCACAGGAAAAGGTGAATTACCTCATAAAAATATGCTACAGAGACCCGAAATTTTGAGGAGTTGTTGAGAACTCGATGCAGAGTTGACTCGTACAAGCAATTCGAGTAAATCTGTGGTCCAAACATACGTTTGCTCAAATGATTTAATAGGAGTATAGCTAATAGATGAAATTGTCAGTGGCAAGGATTTTACCTTTAACATGTCTCCGATATTACAAATCAATGCTGAGGGAACCGGAGGAGCCGATATCCATTCGCCGGAGAGGTTTCTCACCTTCAGCCAACTTATCAAATTAATCTATGGTGGAAGACCCTCTTTTTTTTTTTTTTTAATTTTTTTAACAAAACTGCAGGGAAAGCTGAAGATGTAGAATACAGATGGCAAGTAGACTACTAAAAGTTTTTCTCGACTAACCGAGGCAAAATAGTTTTGCTATGTGAATTGAACTAGCAGCCTCTCTATGAAACGATTTTACTTAGAGCAGGAATCATAAGTTGGCAGTCTGATTTAAAAACCACCCCCAAGACGGAAATTGTAGGAAATGTCACTTTTTTAAAACTAATTGTAGGAAAGAGCAGGTTTTTTTGAAAATATTTGTAGTAAATGTCAAAAATAATTTATTTACCCATTTGTTTACGGTATAAATATTTGTAAATAAGTTATTCATATTATAAATCTGCTATTTATTACAAATATGTTCAAAACCTGAAGTTTCAAAAATTTGACATTTCCCCAATCTTCCAAAACAAAATTTACGCTTTACCTGAAGTGCAGTTATATCATCATCCTGATTAACCAATGTCAATAAACCTGCGATTTTTTTAACCTCTTTAGGTGACTGATTGTCAACAAGCCGATTTTCTAGTCCAAATCATTTTAAAGATGTTGGAGCCTTACCATAGTCAGTGTGAGCTCCACTGGAATTGTTGAACATAGAAGACATGAACAAAAAGAAAAGGACATAAATTACACCAACTCCAGTTATAAAATTTAGTGCTAGCAGCCAGACGGAATTCATGCATTACCATCCAATGTCAGTTATGGGCTTCTCTTGGCCATTTTCGCAGGATTTGCCCGGGTAACCAATGATACGCGTTACCCAGAATGCATTTCCAGCTCTATCTCCTTCAAATTCGTATGCTGATCCACCCAAAGCCAAAGCAATACCACGCATTATGTTTCTTGAAAGGTCTGAGAGCAAGCACAAACCAAAAACTCTGATCAGAACCATACGAAAACATTGAAAGAAAGGTAATTAAAAAAATCTGCTGGTCTCTGGGAAGCATACCTGTACATAGGTTGATGTAATCCTCCATAGTTTGCTTGAACTTTGAAGGATCCGTTGGCCTGCATTAGGATAATAAGCAAAAGAAAAATCTGTTTCAAAGCACTCATTCCTAGCATTCAGAAAGAATGATATAAGCTCAACCACAAGCTTTGAACATAAACACAATGAAGTCAAACTTTAGAGTCTGCCATATGCTAAAGTATAAAGTCATGATTTACTGCCAAGAACAAGAGATTTGTGGGAACATTAGCCTCATAATTGGGGAACAAATATTCATCCAATTAAAGGTGACTGAAATCCAAACGTACGAAATACGGAATGACGTATCAAGCGAGACTTGGACAAACTGGGGAGATAGAAGAAATATACGATCATTTGACAGGAGGGAAGCAGGGGACTTATGGTGTCTCATGTTGGTCATTGGGCTAGATAATACTTTATATATAAATATTTTCCCAATTGAGAAATTATTCTCCTTTTAAAGAATTCGCACATTGAGTTTGTAGGGAAAGCTCCAAGTTTTGCATACCATAGATTACATCCTTCCATAACTTTGCCAAGATCTCCATAATCTCCTGGTTTCAATTCTTTATAGCACTGTTGCAGAGTAGTAGTTCAAAAAAAAGAATAACAATGGACAAGCATCAAATCAATATAATAACAAACTATACTACAATAAACCTATGCTTATCAAATATATATTACGCAGAAGTAGTTTCTCTTGTACATGGGCATTGGTCGGGATTGTTGTGCTTTTTGAAAGAGTTCTACTTCTACTTATGGCAAAAAGGGAGGTACAAACATAAGTCGAAAGTTAAAAAATCCTGCAAAAGTGCATAAGTGTGCGGATAGAGTACTTCTATATACTTGTACCAAACACTTTACTTGCATTGTGTCGTCGGCGAAGAATTTTTAGGGCCTCAAAAAAGCAACAACAACAACAATAACAACAACAACAACAACAACAACAACATCATAAGCTCTGGATATTGGAAACACCTATTTGTTATAAAACCTACATCGATAGCTTCATGCATGTCCGGTACGCCTTTTGTTATGTTTTCTCCAATCCTTTGATAACCTCTGCATGAAGAACAACATAGCTTGATGTTATGACAAATCACCGCATATACATTCTAGTGATAAATTATCAAATCAACACCCAATTTACAAAAAGTAAGAAGCTAATTCCACTTAACCTGTATCCAGAGGCTGGAGTCAACTTTATCCTTATTTTCTCTTCATATGGAAGTTGAAAAAATTTGCGGGCCAGCTCTTTCACTTCTTTCAAAAGAGAATCAGGCATACCATGTCCCTTCTGCTCAGCAATGAAAAGAACCCCATTCAAATGTTTTGCAACAATTCAAAATTATGCAAAATAAAAATTGTAATTGGGACATAGAGAGTTAGAGGAAGACTTCTCTTTTTCATTTTTTTTTAAAGAGCTTTCAACGGAGTGATAGATCTGGTCAAAATCATACCAAAAGGACAATGTATGCAAAACTGATATAACTTGATACAGATCTTCAACAATCTATTTTGAGAAATGACAAGAGACATATCAATCAATTCACAAATAATCTTCTTAAAGAACTTGTTTTCTAAAATGTCTTTGGTTACCAACAAATTCTTTCTTTTGCAGAGACTCGTTAAAAAAGCAAAACAGGACATAAACTCAAAAGGCCATAAACAGGCCTCTTATCAAAACTGAAATGGGATATTTCGAATTCATAGAAATAAAGCAAAACAGAACATAAACTCATAAAGGCCCTTCATATATATATATATATATATATATATAAACATCGGCTAAAAAAGAACTAGAAAATCCCTAGTTTTCTATGGAAAATCAAGTACCACATAGAAGAAGCCAGCTTCTCTACAAGCTTGATCCAATTGTTTGACAACATCATTAACACCCGGATCTTCATCCATTTTCGGATCATTGGACTTGGCCAAAAGAGGACTTATATCTGCAATGCATGCAAAAGGTAATAAAAAAATATACAAAGAAATAATCATGCGTATAAATAGTGAGAAACAAGTTGAGCTTTATAAATAGTGAGATGTGAGTGAGACTTCACCGATGATGGGGATGGTCTTGAAATCAGTGGCCATGGCGGTTCCAGAATCCTCCTCTCCTTATCCCCTCTCAAACCAGTTTTTGCAGAATATGCGAGCAAAAATTAATAATGTTTAAGGAAGCTGACGAGGTCCTTAAAAGTAATTAAAAAATTATTGCTAAGGACAGTTGCCGTGACCTATTCATCAGTGCGCTAACAAATGTTTATTTATAATTATTTTATGAGAATTTTAACGGGCAGCTTGACGGATACACCTTTTAAAACCATTAGATTTATTTAAGATTATTTTATTTTATAAATTTAACAATTGATACACGTTTTGCAAAATGTTAGATCTATTTAAAACTATTTTTTAATAAATTTAATAATTGATACATATTTTAAAACTATTAGATCTATTTAAACTATTTTATCTATAAATTTAATAACTAAAAGATATTTTAATGGTAATATAATCGAAACTACTAAATCACTAAAATATATAAAAATTTTACGTTATAATAAATTTTTACTTTATATTGTAGCATATAAAAGTTTTACAATACAATAGTAACTAAGCTTGTCAAATATAGCTTGTATTTTTTTCATTGTAATAAACTTTTACTTAATACTACATTAATAATTAGGTTTGTATAACAAAGCCTCCTCTGCAAAAATTTTCATTTTTATGATGATAGGCACTGTACTCTATGATGGGCACGAGCACACTTATTGGGCTTTTGTTGTCCACAAAAGAAATTGCCATCTTTAGGATAGGCACGGGACCTTATCACCATGTAACTCTATTACTACACCGTACTACATGTAGAGCACGGATTTATGAAAACCGTTTAATTATAATTTCATGGTAAAAAGATGTTTGGTTGTATCGGTGTAGTGTTTTTAGGGGCACCCATGAGATTAGAGCATGTTTTGAATAGAAATTTGGGTGTCTTATAAAATTCCACGTTGGCATATGACTGTTTTCTAACACGCGTTTAGCATGGTGTTTATAACTATTGGGTATAATTATTTTTACTGTAGCATGTGAGAGCTTTATATTGTAGCAACTTTCTTTTTACTATAGCATAAGAGCTTTACACCTTTTATAACTTAAATAATAGTTAAGACCTCTTCTTGCCAAATACTCTATTAATATTTTTGCCTCTTTTTTTCAATCAATCCTTTTGATTGATGGCTAATGCATAGGTTTACATACGATCAACTGAAATGCATTGTGAGGCTGCTAAGTGAGAGTCATTAAGGGTTATAAAGTGTTGTCTCATTTTAATCCCTATTTAAATTTAACAGAATTTAAGACTTTGATGCTTCCAAGGGTGAGATATTAATTTTTTAATTGTATTAAACATACGTGAGTGACATGACTCATTTCAAAAACCACAGAATAATATACACTTTTTTCCTATTCTCGCAACCTATTCATCTTCAAAAAGAGAATTTGTTTTAAGATTGAATAACAAAATGAAGATTGAATTAATAAATCTAAAAATAATATCTATGAACCGGAAATGTAAGCAAGAAAACAGAAACAAAATCGATATCACCAACATATAAAACGGAAAATATTGATTTTTATGATGTATATGGATATGTGTATTACATGGTGTCATTAAAAAATCGTCTCTTTTAGCATTGGTGCCAGTAATAGGGTCAGGATTTTGTTTCAAGGGACATAAGCTAAAAACATGAAAAACTTTATAAACCATCATTTTAATGAACTTCTAATATTATAAAATAGTTGGCTCAATTCGTTGATTTTTTGTATGTGAATAGGTAAATTGTTCAATTAGTCTCCAACCTTTTACGAAAGTGAGATTTTGGTCTTTAATTTTTTTTTTTACAAACCAATCCCAACCTTTCATTTAAGTTGTTGAGGGATTAATTTAACTAACTTCTGTTAAAAAGAGGGACACGTGAGGTACATATGACCTTTTTAGTAAGGGTGTTTTAGTAAAATATTTAATATTCTTTTAAAGAAATTAAAAATTAAATTACATTTCTTTAACAAAATTAAAATTAAAATGCAAAAAAAAAGGGAAATCAACAAAAGCAATAAAAACGAAAAAAAACCTTTTAGAAAGGGGAAAAAAACAAATCAAGAACACTCTTCATATCAAAAGAAAATCAAGAACACTCTCCATTGAGGTGGACTTCTTCAGAGAAAAGAAAAGGGACAAAACTTCCTCTTGTTGCCAAGGAGGGAGGACGCTAGAGGAGAGAGAGAAAGTAGAGTTACGAAGCCCTTGCAGTAGTCGGAGCGATTTGGGGGGAGAAAATGGGGCAACAGAACTGGGCTCTCATCAACTAGTAGGCCCATAAAACAGTGGGCTCACGTCAGGCATACCACAACAACGGCGCTATGACCGACTTGGCCTTATGCTGATGAGATACCCTTCCATCTCAGATCTAATATGTTTTTTTTTTCTTTTTTTTTTTCTTTGTTCTTTTCTTGTCAGCAGGGAATATGAGGAGGAGGAGGAGGAGCAGAAGAAGAATAAGAAGAAGAAGAAGAAGAAGAAGTCGTTGAGGATTTTCAAAAAATTGAATTATTTTTAATTTTTGGTGAAATTAGGATCAGATCAAATTGAAAATCTTATTTATTAGGGTTTTAACTTGTGGAGAGAAAAAGATGAGACAAGATTTAAAGAGTGAAAGCTTTCTTTAATGGTGTCTAGGGTTAGTTTGAAGGCAATGGGGAAGTCGAGCAAAAGCTCGAAGGATGAGGAGCAATCGACTATTCAGCTGGTGAAGGAATGGACGACAGTGATTGTTGAATCGAATTGAAATAAAAACAGTATAATTTTTCTATAAAAAAATTTAGGTCTGACATTTTCTTACTCAATGATTGAATGTTGTTGAATCTAGGTTTAAGGAAAGATTGATTTGGGTTTTTGTTTAGGTTTTCTTTTTCTTAGCTTTTTTTTCCCTTTTTTTCTTGCATTTTTAGGTGAAGTTGAAGTTCTGGATTTGTTAGTTTAACGATTTGAGCTTGTAGTTCTTTTTTTGTTTTTGTTGTTTGTTTTATTTCTTTAGATTTTTTAAATAAGTTTTTATTTTAATTTTTATTAATTTGAAGGATAATTTAGTAATTTTAATATAAAAATGATGTTCAACAATTTCTAATGGTCAAACTTAACAGTTTGATCGTTAATTTGGTCCCTGAGTGATTTAAATGAAAAGTTGGGGTCGGTTTGGTAAAAAAAAGATTGGGGACCAAAATCTCGCTTTCGTGAAAGATTGGAGACAAATTGAGCAATTTACTCTTTCTTGATTTATTATTATCTTGTGAGTCTAGTTTAATAAGGAAAGATAAAGCAGAACACTTAAAAAAAATTGATTTTGATAGGGCAAAGTTGATAATAAATAATTTGGAAAAGACAAAAAAGAAATAGTATTTACAAAAATTGCATGAAAAAGGGATTTAAGTAGAAACACATTTAATAAAAATTATTTCAAAGGGGCATTTAGGAAAACGTATATGTGAAAGCCATATTTAAAATATATATATATTTATTAGAAAACAAAAAAAAAAACTTGAATAAAACAACATTTAAGAACTTTATTGTAATGAGGCAAATTAGAAACAAAAAATTAATAAGACACATATAAAAAAGAATTTTAATAGGAATAAATTAGAGAACAAGTTTTTGAAAAGGTATATAGAATTTTATGGATGAAGAGGGGGCATATATGAAAAGTATTGGAAAACTTTTAAGCAAAAACATAAATTTTCAAAAAGTCAGGAAGACATGGCCCCAGAGCCTTCACTCCCTCCGCCCCTATTTGGTGATTGAGGTTTTGATAGGCATTTGTCTCATGGGATATAATAGAGGATCAGTAGCAAGCACTAACAGTGATGCTACTCTGGCGAACTGTAAATCTGTCTATACTCCATCACAGCAAACCATGAAACCTGGGTTGCTAGAGAGAATTTTTGAGAGAGAGAATTTGCTTCAGTGTATGTAACGTCTTGAAAATAAGGGTGGGATCGTTAAGTTAAATAGATTAATTAAACAGAGTTAATCAACAAAAAGTAAATGAATATAAATTAAATTGCTGAGCCGAAATCTCATCGGTAGTCACCATCACGTGGATGCTTACCACGAAGGTAGGTAGGTAAATAAACTCTAAATCATAATATTAATACAAGACTACTGAAAATCATCATTTATAGTTTAAATTAGGCTATGTAACTAACACAGTCGATGTTAACACCGGGACAAGTCGAACAATACACGTATCATACCACAGTTTTAGGAAAAATACAATTTCTACTCATGATCCTTCCTCTTCAAACTTAAGGAGAAAGGTTTTAAAAACAATAAAACGTAAGCGGAAGGCTCAGTAGGAAAATCAGTTAAAAACAAGTTGTTTAAAAATTCATAGTTATAGAGGAAAGGATCATTCACAAAACGTACTTACTGGAAAAGAGTCTAAGATATTAAGAAAATTAATAAATACTTACTTGTAAGAAACTTGATTAAAAACCACCGTATGGGTTTTGGGAATCAAAAAGAATAAGAAAACTCATTTCTTTGAATGCATAGAAAGTAACTTCAATATCAATCAGAAATCATTCTTAAAAATTCATTTAAAAATTAAAATTTGGCTAAAATAATTTATAAAGGGGCTACCAAAGAAGGGATAGAAAATATATGTATATCCTATCTCAATTGAAATTCTAATAATGTAAGCTTCAAATAAAATTCTACATATGCTCCATATATGTTCAAAACCTTGAAAACTGCATTTAAAATCAGAAATCACTTTCAACAAATATCATTATGTTAATTTAATTATCAATGTGCCTTTTGACTCAAAATAATCATAACACAAAATCTTAATCTTTTTGAAACATATCGGAATCATTAAATATTGAAAACTAGAAGTAAAAATGCAAATTTCAAAGTTTACAGTCGGCCTGCCGAACATCCTGATCCGGCCTACCGAACCTACACAGTTCGACTTACCTAATATTCGGACCGGCCAGCTGAATTGCTATAGTTCAGCCTGTTGAACTTCTTGAATCTGACATGCCAAACTGGAAAAATTTAGGGATTCGAACTTTGAGTTTCGGCATCCCCGAACTCAAAATCTAATTTTAAACTTGTTTTTCTTAGTTCTCAAAGCATGGATAATATCAAAACATGATAGAATAACAAAATAAAACACATTTAAGCATTTTTTAACAAGTTTTCAGGCGAATCTAAGGTTTATTCCGAAAAATAGAAAAAAATGTAAAAACTATTTTAAATCTCGTTTTTGTTCAAACCAAGCTTAAATTCAGGGTGTTTTGGGTTTTATAAACTTAGATTAAAGCTTATTTAAACTCATACAAGCTCGGATTGAAATATAAATGGAAGCTCCAAAATGAAAATCTAAAAACTTTAGAGAAAAATGGCTAACCTTTGATGGATGTTTTTGAAGAAAAACTTGATGGATTGAACTTGTTTCTTAGCTTCAAATCAGTAGTAATGAAACTTGAGATTGAAATTTTTACAGAGAAAATGAGAGAGAGAGGGGGCGTGGAAACGAGAAAGACAAAAAGAAGAAAGTAAGAGAGGGAGAGGGAAAAAATAAAAAGGGGCTCAAGAACAGTTTAGTAAAATGACAAAATATAGTGTAAAAATGTACTTTAGTATTTTAAGACCAATAATCAAATTTGTAAATATAACAAATGCAACAAAATTTTTAAATAATTAAAATTAACATCAAAATCACACTTAACACACTTAATAAATAAACTTAACATAATTAATTTTACTTTAAAATTTACGGATGTTACATTCCAACCTCCTTAAAAGAAATTTCGTCATCGAAATTAATAAATTTCTAAAGCTTTAAATCACAATTACACTATGTACTCAAACGTAACTGTAACGACATTTGTTCCGACTTAAAACTTGAAAAATCAAAATAAAATAGTGAAAGTCTCACAAGTTTAGTTCCCAAAAGATCTGAAGCCTATGCTCTGATGCCATTATGTAACGTCTCAAAAATAAGGGTGGGATCGTTAAGTTAAATAAGATTAATTAAACAGCGTAAATCAACGAAAAGTAAATGAATATAAATTAAATTGCTGAGCCAAAATCTCATCGGCAGTCACCATCACATGGATGTTCACCATAAATATGGGTAGGTAAATAAACTATAAATCATAATATTAATACAAGACTGCTGAAAATCATAATTTATAGTTTAAATTAGGCTGTGTAACTAACACAGCCGACATTAACACCAGGACAAGTTGAACAATACACGTATAATACCACAGTTTCTCGAAAAATACCATTTCTACTCATGCTCCTTCCTCTTCAAACCTGGGGAGAAAGGTTTTAAAAACAATAAAACTTAAACGGAAGGCTCAGTAGGATAATAAGTTAAAAACAAGTTGTTTAAAATTTATAGTTATAAAGGAAAGAATCATTCACAAAACACACTTACTGGAAAAGAGTCTCAGATATTAACAAAATCAATAAATACTTACTTGTAATAAACTTGATTAAAAACCACCATACAGGTTTTGGAAATCAAAAAGAATAACAAAACTCATTTCTTTGAATGCATAGAAGTAACTTCAATATTAATTAGAATCATTCTTAAAAATTCATTTAAAAAGTAAACTTTGGCCAAAATAATTTATAAAGGGGCTACCAAAGAAGGGATAGAAAATATATGTTTGTCCTATCTCAATTGAAATTCCAATAACGTAAGCTCCAAATAAAATTCTACGTATACTCCATAT
This sequence comes from Artocarpus heterophyllus, assembly GCA_025403435.1. Classification (NCBI taxonomy): domain Eukaryota; kingdom Viridiplantae; phylum Streptophyta; class Magnoliopsida; order Rosales; family Moraceae; genus Artocarpus; species Artocarpus heterophyllus. The sequence goes on from CM046327.1 coordinate 16,613,004, forward strand.
ACGTTCAAAACCTTGAAAACTGCATTTAAAATCAGAAATCACTTTCAACAAATAACATTATGTTAATTTAATTATCAGTATGTCTTTTGACTCAAAATAATCATAACACAAAATCTTAATATTTTTGAAACATTTTGGAATCATTGAACATTGAAAACCGGAAGTAAAAATACAAATTTCAAAGTTCACAGTCGGCCTGCCCAACATCTTGATCCGCCCTACCGAACCTGCATAGTTTGACCTATCGAACATCTGGACCGGCCTGCTGAACTGTTACAGTTCAGCCTGCTTAAGATATGAATCCGGCCTGTCGAACTTTTTGAATCCAGCATGCCGAATTGGAAAAATTTGGGGGCTCGAAACTTCGAGTTTCGGCATCCCCAAACTCAAAATCTAAATTTAAACCTGTTTTTCTCAGTTTTCAAAGCATGGGTAACATCAAAACATGATAGAATATCAAAATAAAACATATTTAAACATTTTTTAACAAGTTTTCAGGCGAATCTAAGGTTTATTCTAAAAAATAGGAAAGATGTACAAACTAGTTTAAATCTGGTTTTTGTTCAAACCAAGCTTAGATTTAGGGTGATTTGGGTTCCATAAACTTAGATTAAAGCTTATTTAAACTCATACAAGCTCGGATTGAAATATACATGAAAGATCCAAAACGAAAATCCAAAAACTTTAGAGAAAAATGGCTAACCTTTAATGGATGTTTTTGAAGAAAAACTTAATGGATTAAACTCATTTCTTGGCTTCAAATCAACAGTAATAAAACTTGAGATTGAATTTTTGTAGAGAAAATGAGAGAGAGAGGGCATGAAAGAGAGAAAGACATAAAGAAGAAAGTGGGAGAGGGAAAGGGCAAAAAAATAAAAATAATAATAAAAATAAAAATAGGCTCAAGGGTATTTTAGTAAATAAAGAAAAATATAGTGCAAAAATGTAATTTAGTATTTTAAAACTAAAAATCAAATTTTTAAATATAACAAATGCAACAAAATTTTTAAATAACTGAAATTAACATCAAAATCACACTTGACACACTTAATAATTAAACTTAACATAATTAATTTTACTTTAAAATTCACAGATGTTACAAGGTATCTAAAGAATATTGACAAAGTAAAAATATTGGTAAAGTAACTCTCAATCTCTTTAAATCATACTCGGCCCCTAATTGTTGAAGTTTGAGTACTTGTACTAAGTTGGTCGATTTCCTTATGAACCTCCATAATTCTCTTCGAGTATTCCCATAGACATCTGAATTCCAAGCTCTTAGTACATTGGCACAACGATAAAGGAAGGACACCAAGCTTTTCTCCCACGATGACAACCAAAAGAAATTTATTATATTCCTATATCCATATATGTTGTCCCCCTTATTGTCTCCCTACCTATATGTTGACATGTCATTAAATGCTACACCTTAGCTAATGGATTAACATTCTTTGATAAAATCTTGGATGTGCTAAACACATTAACCAAAAGTGGCTTGAAGATGAAACGCTTCCTCTTCCAATTAGTGTTCCTCTAAATCCGATGATGTTTAAGAACAATACAGATAGGTCCATGAATCGAACAACAAAATTTCAAATCTGAATTTCACCATAAAAATTTTGCCCGTTAATATAATATGGTAGACTTAAAATACGATCTAAATATGCAATAAACGTTAAGCATATAAGATCATAAGCGGAAACATGTTTATCGAGTTACCTCCTGCCATTGAAGCTCACTGTGCAATCCAAAGTTCTGCTGCGTTTAGTTCCACCGGTTGCAGTGGCTACTACCTTCCTCTTTGTTTCACTGAGCTTGAGAGCTTCTTAACTCTCTCAATCCCAAAAATAATGGTGTCTAAAACTAAAATGAGATAGATGAGCTAAGGGATGTCAAAACCAATTCTTTGTAAATACTATGCCCATCACATAGTATCCAACCAAAAACATAATTGGACAAAACATAAATCATGAGCCACTTAATGATGTCAGTGCACAAAGCACTCTTGATTAATAGAATATTTTAATGTAAATGCAAATAAACTAGTAAGCACGGAGCATTTATATAAGAGTCGAGGGATTTGCTAGGTGGTAGCTGATGATATCTCCGTTCCATTTCATAACCAATCCAAAAGTAATCATGTTCCAACAAACTCTTGCCAGATTAGCTCTTATGAGATTAATATGAATGGTTTAGTGATGACATCTGCATGCTTTAAAGGCTATATGCTTCAGTATTTCGATATACATCAATTCAATTGTATTACACTTTTTGCAAAATGCCCAAAAAACAAAAAGAAGTAAAAAAGAATTATTTTTTACATCCCCATGTACCCACAAAGAAAAAATCAACTTCTAAAACCCCTCATAAATATCCACCATTTTCTCTCCCCCCTCCTTCCTCCTCCACATAACGCCATCAATTGACACTTAAAACATGTTGAAACATTATTCGTACAATCATTTAAAAAAAAATAAAATCAAACGACAACTAAGAAGCCGTCGTAGAATTCTTGCTACGACAGAATTGGAAGCTATTCTCATCCATTCTCTCCACCACATAATGCCCAAGCAAGTCACTCGCCTCCACCAAATTCTCCCTACACAAGAACTCATCCCCACAAACCCTCTCCAAACCCCTTCGAAAATCGTGCACAAAAACATGTGTCTTCGCATTCCCTCCCTTCTTACTCCTCGCCAAAACCCCCGCCGTGAAAATGGGCTGGATCCGGCCAGGAGCATCGGCCCAATCCCCTCTCGGCCCATCAACCAAGATAACGTCCCAGTCCACTTCGTAAACGTGGTTGGGAAGATCGTTGAGGCCCAACTTACACTCCGAGAAGAGGAGATTCTGCACGGGGCGGCACTCGTTCCTAACCTGCTCCCGCGCCGCCATGATCAGCTCCTTCATCTCGCTCGTCTTGGTCGTGTACTGCACGTCGTACGCGTCGATGTGGGGGTACTTCTGCTCGTAGTAGGCGGCGTAGTAGCGGTTCTCGTCGATGAAGACCGTGCGGCCGTTGTGGTTCAGGGCCTTCCAGAGTAGCGTCTCGTGCGTCAGCCCGAACACCAGGAGGTTACATGGCGGCGAGCATTTCCGTAGGAGGTCGGCTATCGGCTTCAGCTCTCCGTACGACATCTTGTACGTGTCGTTCGAGCGGGACACGTAGTGGAGGAGTGTGTTTATCACCGTCGCCGGCAGCGCCTTTGCCCCCGCAGAAGCCGCCTTCGGGACTGCGGCGGCTACGGCGGCGGAGTTGGAGGAGGAGGAGTCGCGGGTGTAGATGAGAGTGAGGAGGAAGGCGACGGTGAAGAAGGAGACGAAGGCTAAGAGCCAAAGGCGGTTGGAGTTTCCTTGTTTGAGGATGTAGGGATGGAGGAGGATGAGTTTTGTGTTGTTGTTTGTATTATTGGTGTTCTTCATTTTCTCTCTCTCTTTGGAAGAAGAACAAGTTAGAGAGAGAATGGTTTTTTTTTTTTTACAATATTTCTCTCTCTTTCTTTCTTTCTCTCTTCTCTTGTTTTGGATTTGATTCGATGAGATGGAGAGAATGGAGGATTTTGAGTTTTAAAGGATATGTATTAGTAGTGTCGTTTGCTTGTTGCTCTCTTAGCAAACAGAAAGTTGAAGCAATGTGAGGCAAGCAAAGAAAAAAAATGAAGAGATTAAAGAAGAAAGTGTGGTGTTGAAACCTAACGCAACAATCTCTCTCTCTTTTTTTTTTTTTAATGCATCTCTAATAAACGATGTAAAGTTTTCAGCAGTTATCGTAAAAGGTAAAAAGTTATTATACTATAAAGTTTTCATATACTACAGTTTTGAAACCAATATTTTTCATTTCTAACTGCTCTCCTAAACACCCTTTTTGTTCGCGTTTGTTACATAGGTTCGAACTCATTAGCTCAAATCGTTTACAGTATAAAGTTCTTAATAATTACATTGTAAAGAAAAAAATAATATTTAAACTCATTTTTTAGTTTAAACCGATTTTCCAAACCACTCTATTAAACTTCCAGAAATGCAATGAGGATTAGGAAGGGAAAAAAAAAAAACAAATTTTTGTTGTTGTCTTTTTTCAAATTCAAGTAATGCATGGTTGTTTTCTTTTCCATGCAATGTGATTGGATGTTCTATCTTTTTTTATTTTTATTTTTTATGTTAACCAAAAGGGGTCTTGTAAACTGATCCAATATTGACTTGTGAGAGAACAAGGAGGAGTAGTTGGGGATTGGAGAGGGTGAGAAGAGAGTACTTCTAGCGACCCAATAACTAATTACAAGCCTCAAGTCGCTTTTCCTTCTAAAATTCAGGTTCACTTCTCACGTAACCTCTTTAAAATATGTTCATGTTATTGAAGAAAATGGTCTGCTATGAAATTGACTTTTTACCTGCAACAATATATTCCATTAAAAAAAAGTAGTCCATAGAATTTATGTAAATACCGTCTCCCTTGTATGTATAATTTACGGGGTTAAAGAAACAAAATGAGAAGGTAATAGACATCTCAACTAAATGTGGTTCTTATATATATATATATATATATATATATAAAGAAAGTGAGAAGGGAAATGAATTGTTGGAGTACTTGATTGTACGTTTACCAACTGTGTTTTGAATTATTTTTTATGATTTTAATCAATTTTATTATGCCTTTTTTTCTTAATTCAAATAAAAAAGTGGTTGCAACTATAAAAAAAGGTTCAAATTGCTCTCTCAAAACAAACCTTTAATTGACCTTAAAAAAAGACGCTGAATTATTTTTTGAAAAATAAATGAGTGTGACCTAGTTCGCTAGTGGACAAAAGTTAAGAACAAGTGCAAAAACATTTTTAAATTGTAAATGAAATTTATTGTTCCATCAAAATATGACTATCGTTGAATAAAAAAAATCTGGCTGGTACACTAGTTTTATTTTACAGAGATTCTGTTTCTATTCATATTTCCATTTTTACATCTACCTATAATTTGCTCGAAACATCTCTGCCACTCTTTAAGCTAGTTTGACACAAACGCGCAAAAGAGTACATATATATATATATATATATATATATGTTCCGTACAATGTGTGAATAATAGGTAATTGGGTTTGAATAATTATAAGTCTCATAGAGACGGGTTAGGTACAGCCCCTTCGGAATTATCTTGTATATAACCCTCTAACCTTATAACCCTTTCAATTTTCATAAAAAAATATTATACTTATTACGGATCAGTAGGATCTACGCCACTTTTATGCTATTAATTCATGTGGCTTTTTTGTCCCATTTTTCAAATAATTAGTTTGACTTACGTAAGATGTACCTGTTAAGCTGTAATTGAAATTTTTACAACGTAGATTATGAATAAAAGAATAAATCTTTCATTTAGAGATTTAAAAAAAAATTACACAAATAACCTATTAAGGTATGTAATTGTTTTATTTTGGCCATTAACATTCACTTTTAGGTCTAACTACTTGAAGATTTAAAAAATATACAGTTCGTATTTAGTTTATAAAGTGATAATTTTTGGCATGAGTATATTGAGGTTTTAAGAGAAAAAAAGTAGTAAAAGAAACAAATAAATAAAAAATACTTTTAAAAGGAAAAAATGTGACACAATATAACTTTTATTTCAAGTATGTTTTTTTTTTAATTTGTTTCAAAATAATTTATTACTACATATTTCATCTTTTTAAAATTCTCACAATATGTGTCATGTTAGTTTCTATTTAACAATAGATAATTTATCGATCACGGAGTCAAAACTACATACTTCATTAACCAAGTAAAATTTTGATTTTGTTTTTCAATTTAGATAAACCTAAACATAGTAAGGCACGTACACACACGTATTTGACCATGATATGAATGAAAGGAACAAACCATAGTATAAGTCATAATTGATTATAAGCAATGAGATTATTCTAAAGAGATAGTTGATTTTTGAGGTTTAAGAAATATATGAGAGAGATGGACAAAGTTGAAATGAAAAGAAAATTAAAAAGAAGCCAAAAGGGAAAAGATAAAAGAACATTGGGGATAAAATATTATAGGAATAGTAAACAAATGGAGCAAAAAAATAAAGAAAGAGAAAAAAAATTTAAAACAATGAGAAAGTAAGAAAGAGAGAAAACAAGTAGAGCACGGATGTAAAAGACAATAATAAACAAAGAAAGTTTAAAGATAAAAAATGTAGATTACAGTAAAACACTAAATAAATGAAAAAAGGGAAAAAAGTAAAGCCCTTAAAATGAAAGAAATAGGAAAAAAAGAAAAAGTTATCAAAAAATTAAAAAAGAAAAAAATAAATACTATTTGCAATAAAAAAAGATATAGAAATAGAATTCAAAAAAGAAAAAAAGTAGTGCCCCCAAAACGATAGAGTTAAAAGAAAGACAAGATTGAAGTATGAGACTATGATAGGCAATGAAGCATCAAAAATAAAAACAAAAAAATAATAAAAATAATAAAAAAGGGGAAAAATTAAGAATATAAAAAGATGAAGGAAAGTACTAAGATACAAATGGAAAAGGAGAAGACAAAAAAAAGGGGGGAAAAGAAGCAACAGAAAAAGAATGAAAGTTTATTTATAATAACTGAATAACGAAAAGGTAAAGAGAAAAACTAAAAAAGAAAAAATAATAATAACGAAAACGGTATGTTTTGGACAACCAAAAAATGAATGGTGGTACAGGCATCTATTCTTTTATTATAGTTAAGGACAAGCTATAGTCTAGAGTTGTATAATGATGATATAAAACTTACAAGAACATTCGGTTGACAGACAAATATAACAAGGTGTGGCCGAGGCAATATAATATTTGATATGGAAAATATACAAAAAAGATTTGGATTTGCAACATAATTTGATTTTTTTTATTTCAAATATATATATTTTAAAGATTTTTTCAATATTATTTTTATGACTTTATCATTTTCAAAACTCTCATGTGTTATTATTGCATTAGATTTTATTTTAAAATCAACAATTTATCAGTTATAAAATCAAAACTGTAATTTTATTAACCGAGCAAAATTTGATTTAGTCTTTCAATCCAAATAAAACTAAAAATATTAAGACATACACACAAAAATTTGACCACAAAAGTAATGAAAGAAAGTAACCGCAATATAAGTTAGAATTAGTCACAAACAATGATATTATTCCAGAGAGACAGTTAAAATAAAAGGAAAATGAAAGAGGAACAAAAAGAGAAAAGCTAGGAGAACATCTAGGGTAAGAAACCACACTAGACAAATAGACCAAAAAGAAAGAAAGAAAAATAAAAAAAAAAAAAAATCAAAGAAGAAAGAAAGAGAAAAAAAAAAGTAATATAAGATATAATAATAAACAAATAGAGTTTAAAGGGGGAGCAAAGTAAATGGATAGTATAATAGAACACCAAAAATTTAAGAAAGAAAGAGGAAAAAAAAGTTTAAGTATCAAAAAATTAAAATGAACAAATAAAACACTGTTTTGTAAGAGAAAATGAGAGACATGTTTTAAAAAAGAGGGAAAAAAGAAAAGCATAAAAAATGTGGAGTTAAAAAGAAAGAAAGATTAAGTATGAGACAATAGTAGACAAATGAAGTTCGTAAAAAAGTTTAAAAAAGGGAAAAAAGATTAATAAAAAGAAAGAAAGGAAAAAAGCACAAAAAAAATATATAAAGCGCTAAATGATGAGAAAAATAGAAGTAAAAAAAATGATAAAAAAGCAAAAAAGAGTAAAAAAGAAAAGAAAAAAACCAAAAAAACAAAAAAAAAAGGGTCAAAATGGGTAGTTTTGGACGACCATAAAATAAAAAAAGGTCAAAATGAATTGTTTGGACGACCATAAAATTAATAGTGCACAAATAATGTACTCTTTTATTATAATTTAAGGATACTAAGTGATTGCAAAACAAATGCTAGAACGAGACTAAAAGGGTCAATTTAGTAATGTTGTAGATTTTAAAAGAATTGCTATTGGTTGTGGTAAAGAAAATGGCAATAGTGCTTAAAGCTGCATAGTATTTTTTCCCCCTTAGTTAAGAAGCTTGGTATTTGATTAACTCCAATATCATAATGTCTGGTGAAGTGCAGGGCTCAGTTAATCTGTGGACGACCAGAAAAAACATAAATAGTTCCCCTAAAAAAAAGAATTAAAAATATATATTTCATTGTACTTCTATGGAAAATTTTGAACACAAATTGTTAAATTGATATATTTGCTCATTCAGAATAATGACTAACGTTTTCATTTCTTCACCTGCAACTCTTATTTCCATCGAAAAAATATGTTGATCCACGTATATGATTCAAGTTGTCATCAAGTTAAGGCATGAAATATAGGATAAGCAATAAGAAGAGACTCACAAAACTCTACTTTTGGAAATTACATGCTTTCAATTTCATGTTCTCAACTAAGTAAGTGATCCGGCTCATAAGATATGTTTTCTCTAAACAAAAAACTTGTTGGCCATGGGTACCCATGAAAATGAGAAAAATAGCAAATTTTTGAAACTTTTAATGTAAATAACAGGTTTTGAAAATGTTTATAATAAATAACAGATTTATAATGTAAATAATTCATTTAATGAGTAAATAAAAATTATTTACATTTAAACAAGGAGATAAATAAATTATTTACATATTATATTTATTTACTATGCAAATAAAAATTATTTACAATATAAATAAGAGGATAAATAAATTATTTACACCATAAAATTGATATTACCTACAAATTAAAAACCTGTTATTTATTATAATTAGTTTCAAAAAGTGTTATTTTCTAACACTTCCAATACTAATATTTCTCAAAAACAAAAAGAAAACAATGAGGTACTTAATTGTCATATTGTAAAATAAATATTGAAGTATTGATCTTCCAACAAATAATACCAAAAAATATAATTAAAGTTGGATTACAAAATCTACATATTAAAATTAATATCTGGATTAATAAATAACTAATCCCAAGTTATACCATTTCAACATAAATAAAGATAAATAATTGATGCCAAAATGGATTTGTATCTTAAATTATAAGGAAGGGCAAAGATGTAATAACAAGAAAAAACATGGTCTTTAAATTGGCTTTATTTGTCTTGGGAAGTAGGAGGACACGTTACAATTAAAGGAAATAGAGAGTGGCAAAGTTAGTGACAAAAAGAATGACCCTAGTAATTTTCTTCTACAATTAAATAAAACGAATTAGAGTTCTCTCATATTCAAAAGTTAGCAAATGTTTTCTGTCAAACTTACATGGTCGACAGAGTAATCTACTAGATTAATATCGATAATATATGAGACTATATGGTTGGATGTCGCGGGGACCACTCAGACGAAGGTCAATTTGATACATCCACTTCTGCAATACCATTTTTGATTCCTACCATATTCGTGAAAAAAATTGAAACATATGACTTTTGGAAAATAGAAAGAGAGAGAGGAGAGAGAAAGAGGCATGGGGAGAGAGAGGGAAGAATATAAAATATAGAGTAAGGGAAGAAAGAGAGGAAAAACTAGGTGATGAGATTTTTTATAAAGATAATTTGAACATATTAGATATCAAAAGTAGCATGAATTAAAATTAAAAAAAAAAGTATTACAAAAATAATAGTAGTATTAAAAAAGTGGTACAGAACCTAATTTTCTCCGGTCACTGACACGATTGCTAGCATAGTTTACTAGATTGACTATAGTAATCTATCAAATTATGTCATGTTTTTCAATGCTCATCACTAGTTGTCTCTGCCACTAGTCCTAAAGTAAACTACTTGATTACAACTAGCAATCCGCTTTTTTTTTAAGGGAAGTAATCCATTAATTTAAGGAGCACATTAAGTAGAACTTTCTTAATCTGTCTTCTAACCAAACAATAATGTATAAACGTAAAGATATAACGACAAATAAAGGTCACGAACAAGAAGAGATCAAAATTAGTAGAGGATGCAGCTTCAAAATTAAGGTCACATTAGACAGTGTCTTTTTTCTTCTTCTTTTTTTTTTTTTTTCTTTTTTTGCCTAGGAATCGGGAACTTTACAAGTTTGACAATTCAATAGACTTCAAAATCTATCTTGCAACAAGTCCAATTGATGACATCATAAAAAATTCGAAGGGATTTATTAGGGGTGTTCAAAAAAACCCGAAAACCTAAAGTGAACCGTAGCCGACTGAAGAAAACCGACAAAATCGGTTTTATATCAAAAACTGATCCGGTAGATCAATTAACTGAATCAACTATTGCTTAAGTGGTTTGGTTTTAGTTCTGATGGCTGGAAGGTTCGGTTTTGGATTTCCAAAAACCAACGAAGTCAGTTGGTAACTGAACTGATAAAAGCTGGCAGTTTTGAACCGATGTACACCCCTAGGAGTTATTGCGTGCCCCTCACATGAGTTGCTTACAAGGGATCAAATTGAGGTAAAAAAGAAAGTATTATTTCAAAACAACCAACTTTTTTATAAAAAAAAAATAGACATAGATGAACTTTTACTCACGACTTGATTCAAATCTTAATTGTCGATCCCAAAACGCTTCTAAGAATTAACACAATTGCATCCTTCTTCGTATTTCGCCTCGTTCATCATCTCATTAAGCCCGCAGAATGATCTCGAAGACGTAAGGTTGCTACCCCCTCCCCTGCTCCAAAGCTTCTGGACCTTCAAAATTGCGACCTGAATGTCAATAACCAAGAAAGCAAAATCAAGTGCTTTTATAGTTTATGCCACTAATCTTTGAGCCAAAAAAAAAAAAAAAAACAAGTTGCTTGTACTAGTAATGCAGGTTCACTAGTAATGCGGTTTGACTGACTGCATCCTTTTCTTGAAAAAAAAAAGGGGAGAAGAGAAAAAGAAAAATTGGTTTGAATGACTTATAACTCATAGTCAGTTAAGCGATGCACATAATACTCAAGAAGGACTAGGGTGTCATTCTTATCTGGGGGTACGAATATTCATAGATATCTGCCCTTAATAAGGTGGATATGGGGATACTATACGGGGGTGGAAGGGGGCGAGACGAGGATAAGGGAAGCTCCCCCGCCCCCGTCTTTGACCCGATTATATGTTTCTTACTTTTCGTACATATATATGTATTATGTGTGTATATTTTTATATATTTAAATGTATATGTATAGGATGTGGATGTATTAAATTATAATAATAAGGAAAACATGAAACTATTTAAAAAATGGATAAGAATGAGGTAAATGTAGTATTCACTCATGCTCATTGCTTTTTTTAGTTTTGAATAAATTTAATTAAAATATTAACATTATTGTTATTTGTTATAACATGATCTAAGTTTTGTCAACTGTGATGCTTAAGAATGATCAAATAATAGAGTGGCATGAAGCTATGAAGAGAATAAGCAAAGAAAAAGAATAATGTTTTTAGTATTTTAATGTTTTGGTTTATATTATAAATTTAGTTTTCAAATTTATGGAGTTTGGATTTTGTTTAAGTTTATTTTAAAAGATATAAGTGACTATGTTGCTAAATTTTATAATTTACTTAATGAAATTTGATTCGAGTTTAATAATGTAACAATAATTTTAAAACTCTAAATGAGTAAACGAGTATGATATAGGGATAACTCCTCCGATGGGGATTCTTTGACTCCGTCCCTGCATGAAATTAGGTGATATGGAGGCGGGTATAGGGGACAAAAGAATAGCAGGATATGGGGTGGAGGAAGCATACACGCCCTCGCCTCGTCTCGTTGCCATCCCTAAAAAGGACCATCATAAATAACTAAGTCATTTTTTTATCATAAATAACTAAGTCCCCATCATAAATAACTAAGTCATTTTTTTATCATAAATAACTAAGTCATTTTCTTACGCATCAATTATAATGCCTTTACTTTATTATTAGATCTCAATTAGAAGGTTATTACGAGATAATAACCTCTTAATTGAGAACTAATATCTCTACAGGGTATGGGCTTAGGCCCGACAAGGCCTTTCAAGGGCTAAGGCTTAGCCTAGGACTACGCCTGGGGGTCTTCCCTCAAGCCTGGTCCTCTACAATAGAGAGGGGCCTCGCACAGTACAGGCTTGTCATAGACCTAAGGTCAAAAGAGTCAGGTTGGACCAAGCCAGCCTTGTGACACCTCTAACTTATCGAGAAGCATAATATAATTGCCACAAAGCTCATAAAAATTAAATAAAAATAAAAGAAATAAAGTGCCTCAAAATTTATCAGCAAACGAAAAAGTCTTAGTAAATCAAAGGCACAATTTTGATAACGCATCATCATGAACAATTAATTGACTAAACTTTGAAACTTTGTGAAGACTCCACATGATATAGAATTCAAATTTGTCTAAGTATCTTTTATAATGGCTAAGCTTTCACAGGCTTAATGTCATTTTTTTCCCTAGACCACTTAATACGGCGTTCCCTAAAACTAACAATAACCTTTTAGCCCATACAAACTTAAGATTTTTCGGTCCAAAAATACTTTCAACACTTGCATTTATGATCAAAATTCATATTCTAACATCATACAAGCACAAAAATAAACTTTAACATATCTTTCCAACGCTTGTTGATGCTTATCTTTAAGCTCTAAATACTTGGTTTGAAGACTCCATCCTTTGCGCTATAAGCTCCGAACATTTTCTTGACATTCACTGCAAGCAATCTTGAGTTTTTAAAAATTCTTTAAGAGTCGTGAACCTTCATAATCAGAATAAAATCGCTAATAGTACATTAATAGTTATTTGCTATCATCAAAATATTAAAAATTATACTAATTGAAATCTTAGAGCCAAACATCCTCGATTCTAAGGTCGTCGTGGGAGAGCATGATCTCTACATTTAAAGTTTGGGTTTGAATGATCTTTACCTTTTCATAAAAAAATATGTTTGATATGAATTGAATAGCAATTCATTCAGCGCATGTGATCATGTTTTTCCTGTGTAAGAGATCATTCAAACCCAAACTTTGAATGTAGAGATCGAAACACACATTTTGGCATATGAAATGATTTTTTTCCTGCATAATAACTTTCTTTACACTATTCGATATGTCTTTCTTTACTCACGTAGGGACCTTTAGAAACACCATTGAGTTTCTTTTTTATTTGTGTATATATTTTTTCAAGTCACAAAAATTACTTAAATGAGTATCTTCACATATTTTGGACATAAGAATAGCAAACTGGTAACATGCAATGACTATAAAAAGGATGATATGTTTTAGTCATAAAGTAAATTAAAAAAGATTATATAATCAAAATTGACTATTTTTCCCTTAAAAAAGTTGGGAATTATGACCTCTTAAATTTTCAAGTTTTGAATTCCACTTTAGATTTTGTTCTCTTTAAGCTGACATATAATAAGAGAGAGTGAAGAAAAACTATTATAGCGTTTATGAAAGAACATAAATCTTTTTATGTCATATTAGTAAGCAACATTCTTTTAAATTTATCTGAATTTAGAGTAGTGTCCCTAATTGCACATGGGTTAAACATAAAAAATTTTCAAAGATATAAAAATCAGGAACTAAGATCGAGGTCAAAACCGAGATAAGAACCAGGATTGGGTCAAGATTTCAACTAGTATTGTGGTCAACGTTAGGATCAAGACTCAAAACGAAGTCAAACTATAATTTCTAAAAAAAATAAGGGTCAAAATATAAATCTTAACCAATGTGCACTTATGGGCACTCCTCTAAGTTTAGAGAAATTTAGAAGAACGTGCTTACTAATATGGCACAAAGATTTATGGCCCCCGATCCCCACACCCCCCCCCCCCCCACCGCTAACTCTTATAGTAGTTTGCGCCACCAAGGTAAGTCACTGGCGTAGGCCCCCACACATCAGTGTGAACTAGCTCCAATTTCTTGGACTTAGGCTCTCTCCCCATCTTTGAGAAACTGACTCTCTTCTGTTTACCAAAGATGCAGGCTTCACACAAACTGTGATAAACAGTTTTTGAACCCGGCAGTTTTCCTTTGCAGTGAAGCACCTTCATACCCTTCTCGCTCATGTGACCGAGCCTGTAATGCCATAGTTTGGTATTAGCAGCAAAATCAACAACTGCTATGGTATCTCTGCAACTAGAGTTCATGTAGAGAGTTCCAGCCTTGCGTCCCCGAGCAACAACCATTGCTCCTTTCGTGACTTTCCAACCTCCACAATTGAAGGTCACTTTATGTCCTTCATCATCTAGTTGCCCCACCGAAATCAAGTTGCGCATTAGTTTGGGAACATGTCTCACCTTATGAATCTTCCACACAGACCCATTAGGCATTTTTAAACTGACATCTCTAATGCCAACAATATCCAAAGGTTCTCCATCAGCAAGATAAACCTTACCATGATTTTCAGCAACATAATTCTCCAAGACATGACGGTGTGCAGTGGTGTGGAATGATGCTCCTGAATCTATCACCCACGAATCAAAAGAACTGTCGATAGACAAGATTAAGGCATCCTGTTGTTCTTCAGTGGCGGCGTTGGCTGCGTCATTAGTCTTGTCTTCGTTCTTCCTTGGAGCCCTGTAGTTCTTTTTCAAGTGGCCCGTCTTCCCACAATTCCAACACTCCATGGTCCTACCATTCCTAGACTTGCTTCTCACATTCCTCGACTTGCCTTTCCTGCCATTATCCTTGTTGGATTGCCTATCAAGTTTTCTGCCCCTATTATCAACATTAAGGGCCGAGTTCGACGAAGAGGCTTCACCTGAGTCCTTCCTGCGAACTTCTTCCGCCAGAATAGAGTTTCTGACATCAACAAACTTCAATTTTACACTCCCAAGAGAATTTGTAATGGTCACCCTCATGGGTTCCCAGCTATTCGGTAACGAGGCCAAGAGGATTAGAGCATTGATCTCATCATCGAATTTAATCTCTACCGAGACCAATTGGTGTAGGATGGTGTTGAAACTGTTCAAGTGCTCTACCACCGAGGCACCTTCCGGCATCTTTAAATTAAAAAGCTTCTTCATGAGATGTACCTTGTTGTTGGCTGAGGGCTTCTCATACATCTCTGACAGAGCCTTCATCATTCCTGCTGTAGTAGTCTCCTTCGCAACATTGTGAGCAACGTTCTTTGACAAGGTCAAACGGATCACACCGAGCACCTGTCTATCAAGGAGATTCCACTCCTCATCCTTCATGCCTTCAGGCTTATTACCCAAGGGCAAGTGCAGTTTCCTGCTGTAGAGATAGTCTTCAACTTGCATCCTCCAATAGGAAAAATTTGAACCATCAAATTTGGTGATGCCGACTGCCATACCTTCTTCTCCAGTCATCGTTCTTGATCAAAACCTCCACTCTGATACCAGTTGTTGGGGAATTAGGCAACTCCTAATTTCAAGGATCGCAAGAACGAACAATTGCAGAAAATAAATAGGAGAAAAGAAGAAAAAGAGACACCAAATTTTATACAGGTTCGTCCAAAATTGAGACTACGTCCTGTTTCTGCCGCTTGCAGATTCCACTATGATGAAGGAGATTACAGATTAAAAGAGCAGTTTCTCACACACTCACAAACTGTGCTTACCAAAACTCTCTTCTATCTAACACCCTGTGGGAATTTTTCTCTCTCAAAATTATGCCACTCTCAATTTCACACACAATTTCACACACACTCAACCCTAGCCACCTTATGTCTATTTATAGCCAAAGGAGGAGAAAAATAGCAACTAATAGGAAACCCTAGTAGTTTCCCCTTTTTGGGGCCTTTGAGTTTGACTCTAACTCAAAAAATGTCGCGCATCACAGCGCATCAGCGTCGCGGCGCTCCCCTGAGGCGCCTAGGCACTCTTCTCCTGGCGCCTAGGCGCCATCCACGCGCGGCCTAGGCGCTCTGCTCTTGGCGCCTAGGCTTCTTCCAATTGGCGCCTAGGCTTCTTCCACTTTGCTCCTAGGCTTCTTCCAATTGGCGCCTAGGCTTCTTCCACTTTGCGCCTAGGCTTCATTGTCCCAACACCGCGGCGCTCTCCTGACAGAGCCGCGACGCTGACTTCCTGCCTCCGAGCATGCATTTCTCCTTTTTTTTTCTTCCTTTTTGCTAGGGTGTCGACTTGATTTGACTCCACATCTGCAACATCGTATACTGCCCCACGCATATCAAGATCAAAGACCAACTTTGAATTTGTTTTTACCGCTCTTTTTGCATGGAGCACCTCTATATTTTTTTTTCCATGACATTTCTTGACTTAATAAGAATAAATTTTTATGTCGATTGACAATTTAGTTAAAACTAAAGTTTAAATTTAAAAACTGTAACATTTAAAAACTTTATACTATAATAATTTTTTTATTTTTTATTATAGCTATAAAAAAACTTTACACTATAATTAATTCTAGCTGAAGCGTGGAACTGAAACTTTGAATAAGAAGTAGATTGCATTGCATTTTTCTTTTACATTGCAAAGTAAAAGGCAATGTAAAAGCACAAAGTTTAATTTTATTAATCTTCTTTCTTTTTTTTTTAATAAAAGCACCACGTTCCTGTTTTCTTTTGGCTGAAGTTGACACATCTTAAATTCACGCCAGACAAAGAGTCCTCCTTGGTATATTTTCCAAGTCCTTTGCCCTGCCACTCGTGGCCCAATCAGAGCTACAATTTGCAAAGATAAACCCGTCTGACGTGACCTTCATGCACAGTATTGGCTCTTTTATGGTCAAGAAATCATCAACTTTATGCATTGAATTTCTGTAAAGAAGGAATGGGAGAAAAAAGGGTGGGGGGAACAAATTAAAGCACGACCTTTATGCCAATAACGGCTCTTACCTTTGGCTTGGAAAGATTAGAACCCTCCCCAAAAAGAAAAAGGAAAAGAAAAAATAGAAGAAGATCGATGCCATTTTTGTGTGTAAAGAAGATGAAGGAAACAAAAATTAAAAAGAAAAGAAAAGCAAATAGAATCAACAAGTTGCCAACTACAGCGCTCCCACCATAATTAGCAAGCATAAAGAAAAAGGTCGATTTCTATGATGGGTATTGAGAAATAACCAATTGGAAGTATGGTACCACCGAAAGGATATGCATAGTAGAAAATATCAAGAAAAAAAAAAAGCAATATATTTATCATTGCTGGTGCTGGCGATCCCCCATAAATGAAATTGTTTTTTAACCCTCTATTTTGCACCTCGTCGGTTTGAGCTCTTTGTTTCAAATTGTCTTACATTTTTAAGTTTTCAATAGCTACAATTTATATGTAAAGTAAAAAATAGATACAGTATAAAGTTTTTATACAGTACGGTATTTGAATTTACTTTTTTAGTTCTAAGTGTTTTGTTAAGCACACTATAAAACTATCACATAATATTGTGTGATCGATTATTTTATTTTTTAGTCATAATTGTTCTTTTTTATTTGATGATTATTGTTAGTAGTGATCATGGACATAAATATCTACGAGATTTAGAAAAATTCGAGATACTGAAATATCTTTTCACTGTAACATCGATATCGACAAAATATTGGAGAAATATCAAAAATATTGATAAAAATATCGATATTGAAAAATTTGTAGTGTATTTTGTACAAAATTTTGGTGCATATCCTAAAAATTCGACCAAATTTCAGTAATATAAGAAGTTACAAAAATTAATAGATTTTTTCCTCTTAGATAATCTATCAGTTATTTATACTTTCAATAAATTAATATTTATCCTGTATACATTAAAAATGCTAACATCAGATGAAGATAATATTTTCATGAGTTTACAACCAATGAATTTGAGATCCAATTAAAGCAGCTCCTCTAATAAAGCTCCTCATGCTTATTATTTGTCCAATTAGGACTTTGAAAACTATAATGATTTAACTATCCTCGTTTGAGTATATCACCGCCATCTCAAACAAACAATTGAAATAATTCACAATTTCCTATTCATAGAAATACGGTGGGAAGAAGTCAACAAACCTATATGTGACATATTCATAACTATATTCAGCACTACTCAATTAACATGTCATGGCACCAATATTGTTTGAATCAAGATGAAATCCCAACCATATTTGAGCCTCACAGATTTTTTCTTTCGCTTTGACAAATCTAATATGTATGAAGTTTATGATGCAAATCATGTTAATTTATTTTTTTTAATGTTTATTGTAAAGTATTAGAGATATATTTAACATAAAATTTTTATAATTTTTGTAATTTTTATGTAAATTTTTATCGATATCAATACTTTTTTAAAATTTATCGATATTTTCATACCGGTGGTGATGCATGGCAGTGCTCTAACATAAATTTTAAAAGAGAGTTGCATTTGAGTTAATGCGTATGCAATATGTGGCATAAATGAGGACGGTCCGTTCAGAAACAACATCATCAAATTTGTTGGGGCCTTTTCTCTCTCCAACACAAATTCAAGCACATAACACATTTGAATTTGATAGCTCCTTTTTTTCCTTCTTTATTTGGCGAATGATTTAATAGCGCTTTTTTTTAAGGAAACATTTGATAACCTATTATTGTACATTCAATATGGCACTTTTATAAGCTATTTTAGATAGCACTAATTGAAGGGCAGAGATTTTGAGTGAACTTGGCGTGTACTTTAAGCTCGCATTGATTGCTACCAAAGCCATTGAATCATCAAATGAAGCCTAGAAAGTGGGCTGAAAATTGGGAAAACTTTTTTTTTTTTTCGTTTTTACTCCCTTCCCTGACTAAGCTAGTTTGGCTAGAGATATATTCGTGCTCGCGAGAAATGAAAATTAAGTATTAGAACGACAAGTCGTTTAAGTGCTTATTCGCGTGTTTTTGGTTAAATTAGGAAGTATGCATTCAAATATAAGAAAAGTCGGTGTTTAGGTTCTGGGTTAAAGTGAAGTTTCGAATTTTGAATTGGGTACGTTAATAAAGGTAAAAACATTTGATAAAACAAGTAACTGAAGTCTGGTGGTTCTCGAGTTTTTAACTGCTTAAACCCGTGAAGTGGAAGAGGAAAGAAAGAAATACCGTAAAAATTAACTAACAGGGTATTTAATAAATTCACTTTTAATTTAAATAGTATAAAGTTCTTACATGTAACAGTGTATAGTAAAAATATATTAACCCTTATATGTTACAATACTTTCAATTCTAACTCTTATTCAAACTCACTTCACAAACGCCTTTTAAGGCTTCGTTTGGTTGGTAGATTCGAATTGGTGTAGTTTTGAACATTATGGGCTTTATTTCTAACTGCTACAGTATAAACCTCTTACATGTTGCATTGAAGCAAAAGTTTGTTGCAATCTAAAGCTCTCACATGTTACAGTCTTTTGCTTCCAACTATGTTCACAAACACTCTTATAGTTTGAACTGATGATTTTGAATCTATTGTATGTTTTGAAATATGGTTTTAAATTGACATGTGGAATACAAATGTCTAAACCGAAAATAAAACATCACATTAGAGATTAGTGTTTATATAGTGTGAGATAATTATGGGTTTAGATGATTCAAACGGGTCTAAACTAAAAGAATTTAAAGAGAGATAAAGTTCTTAAAACTAAAAATTTTGTCTGTTTTAATTCATCTTTATTGTTTTAAACTTTTTCTTTATTTTGTTTATGAAACACCGATTTAACTTGAACCCATAGTTCAATCGGGCAGAACCTGCATACCAAAGGTCACTTAAGAAGGTGTTTAGATAGTCAATACAAACTGAATATACCATATTGGGCATTTGATAATGCATTTAAATTAAAAATGTCTGCGAAAAAATACTGTTGAAAATATAGTTGTAAGTACAAACCACAATTTAAACTAAGATTTAAACATTGGACAATAGTTTAGATTTTATAAGAGAAAATATTATAATAAAACTTAACAAAGTTAAATTGAACTGAACTAATGTTACATATGCAATCTAATAAGGTATTTGACAAATATAATTAAAACTAAAATTTTTAAATTAAAAATTATAACATATAAAAATTTTTAATTTTAATTCATTTTATTTTATCGTTGTAATATATAAATGTTTTATATTTTAACAATTAAAAATTTTTACCCCAAAACATCATTTTAACTATTTAACTAATTAAGGCACGAGCATTAAGAAGGTTGGCGCCGTTTGACCACTGAACGAGACTGGGACAGTAAGGTCAAAAAGTATTTTAACTTGAGCTTTTACCGGCGGAGTTTCATGCATATCGGGATGTTGGGTACGCACATTACGTCGCGTGTGATGGAATCTCCAGCTAAATTTGCTGTGAGATCCCAATCCCAATCCCATGCCATGTCCTTTAGTGGGCCAAAGTTCAAACCCACATGTAATACCTTTTTTTATTCTCTTTCGTTTGTCTGTTTTCTTTTCCTTGCTGATTTTGACACCCTCTTGTTAGGCAACACATCCCTATTAGTCATAAGCTGACAAAATTCTAAGCACGTTGAAGAACATTGCTAACACTATTAGTGGTGTTTACTATTGAAAGAGCATTAACATTGAGTGTTTTTGAGTTATGTAAGTTATTTATTAAGAAGGTGACAATCTTCCTAAAAGAAATGTGACAATCCAGGCAACTTATCACGTGAAAATCGCGGATGACCGTATGTTTAGTACAACTAGTTTCTCTTTTCAGTAATCTTTAATTCAGGGGAAATTTTATAATAAGATACGGAAAAACAGTATTTGTCAATGCAATATAATGTTAAATCATCATCAAATGAGATACACATAGGGTGTTTAAAAAAGTGGGTTAAAATTAAAAATGTTGGTTTGAAAATCATAATATGTAACAAATTTACATTATAGTAACTTTTTTTTTTTTACTGTAGCTTTTGAGAGCTTTATATTATTTGTTGGTTAAAACCAAACAACCTAGAAGCTTTAAATGTCAATTAAATTAACAATATTTAATTAAATAAAATATGACTATCTAACAAATATGATGAAAATTTGATACTTAAATTGCCTAAGTAATACACTAGGTATTATATTCTCCTAATAAGGTATTTTTTTCCCAAAAAAAAAAAGAAAGAAAAAGAAGAAGCTAAAGTGGTTAGAACGTTTTCTATGGTTTAAACTATTTTTTTATTATGAGAGAAAAAACTATAATAAAAATGGTTTAAATTAAAAAAAAAACCATTGGAACTTTTTTCGCCAAACAAGTTAGAAGAAGAAGAAAGGAAAAATTGGGCTAGGTGGCCATTTTAAGAAACTTTATAAAAGATATGACCATAGGTTTTTTAAATTAGGTAATTCTCTCTTTCTTATTAATTATGAAATCAAAATGACAAAAATAATCTTCATCGATGCTCTAGGTAACCGACTTAAAGGAGTGTGATGCCAACCTTGTTTGGAGATATTGTGTAGTGAAAAAAAGAAGAGAAAGTTAAGGTTCGGGTTTTTTTTTTTTTTTTTAGGCTTTGGTATTTACGAGTTTTCTAGTGATGCCATTGATATTACATTATATTATTGATATATTACGGTTTATCACTAATATATTAGCATTTATTATTATTGATATGTTATTATTTATCATTGTTGTATTTGAGTTTATTAATAATAATTATAGCTGATTAATAATCAATAAAGAGTATTTTTGACATTTTAAGTTTACAATTAACAAAAAAAGGCCGTTTTTTTAATTAAAAAATGATAATCTATTTTAAAAAGTCTTAAAAAAGCCATTTACCTTTGTATTCTAAGGAGAAATTGAGGATTATGCATGGGAAGTCACGCGCCAAAGAGAGGCAGTTTGGGATTTGAAAGAAGATACGCCTGCGTACATTTTCCTCCATTCCCCACTTTCACGTGAGAACCACTGCCAAAAATAAAACTAGAAAAAGCCAGCTGCTCCGCAAACACAACAAAAATAAATTTAAATAAAAAATACAAATTCCCTCACTTTTATTTCCCTATTTTCTCTCATCCCAAACAGAGAGGCTCCCTCCATTGTCTCCCACTCTTTCAGCCCCCTCTTCACATCACTTCTCCACTCTACAATCTACAGAAGGAAAAAAAAAAAAAAAAAAAAAAAACAAACAAAAAACAGAAAACAAAAAAAAAACAAAAACAAAACAGAAACCCACGCAATGTGAGAAATGCACAAACCCCCACTTCCACAATCACAAACCCGTTCCTCCCACCACTACCACCACAATGCCCTTAACCCACGCGCCTCTCTTCCTCACTCTCACTGTCACTCTAGCCGCCGCCGCAGGATTATCTTCTCCGCCACTAGTTGAGAGCCTACTCCGACCGTCTGACGCCGTTTCGCTGATCACCTTCAAGTCCAAGGCCGACCTCGACAACAAGCTCTTCTACGTCCTCAACGAGCGCTTCGACTACTGCCAATGGCAGGGCGTGAAGTGCGCCCAGGGCCGCGTCGTGCGCCTCGTCCTTCAAGGCTTCGGCCTCCGCGGCGTCTTCCCTCCTGACTCGTTGACTCGCCTCGACCAGCTCCGAGTCCTCAGCCTCTACAACAACTCGCTCTCGGGTCCTGTCCCCGACCTCTCCCCTCTCGTCAACCTCAAATCCCTCTTCCTCGACCGCAACTCCTTCGCCGGAGCTTTTCCGCCGTCGATTCTCACTCTCCACCGCCTCCTCACCCTTGATCTCTCCTTCAACAACTTCTCCGGTCCGATTCCGGTCGGAATCACCGCCCTCTACCGCCTCAACTCGCTTCGTCTCCAGTGGAACCGCTTCAACGGAACTCTTCCGCCGCTTAACCAGTCCTTGCTCTTTGTCTTCAACGTCTCCGGTAACAACCTCACCGGAGCCGTACCGGTCACGCCGACTCTCTCCCGGTTCGGAGCTTCGTCGTTTCTGTGGAACGGTGGCCTCTGCGGCGAGGTTCTCAAGAAGGCATGCCGTTCGCCGGCTCCTTTTTTCGACTCGCCGAACTCCACGACCGGTTCGCCGTCGTCTCAGCCGCTCGTGCAGAGCGTGGTTCTGTCTCCACCGTCTCCGAAGAATCACAAGAAGACTGGCTTAATTCTAGGGATTTCAATCGGCGTGGCAATCCTAGTCGTGGTCGTCTTGTGCCTGTTCACCGTGATCAGAACCCTAACTTCACAAAATCGAGTTCCGAAACCGACCATGTCGACCGCCGAAACGGCAGAAACCAAGAGCAACCACAACAATTATACTGCTTCGGAAGCCCGAATTGAGGAAATTAGCGAAACGGATTCAAAGATGAAGGCGATCGAAGAAGTTCGACGAGTTCACAAGAGCGGGAATTTGGTGTTCTGCGTTGGGGAAGCTCAGCTATACGGCTTGGAGGAGCTAATGAGGGCGTCGGCGGAGCTGCTGGGTAGAGGGACGATCGGGACGACGTACAAGGCGGTGCTGGATAGTCAGCTGATCGTGACGGTGAAGCGGCTGGACGCCGGGAAGACGGCGGTGACCGGAAGCGAAGGGTTCGAGAGGCATATGGAGGCCGTGGGTGCGCTTCGACACCCGAATTTGGTTCCAATTAGGGCTTATTTTCAGGCCAAGGGAGAGAGGCTCGTCATCTATGATTACCAGCCCAATGGAAGCCTCTTCAATCTCATTCATGGTGAGTCAAAATTCAGTCAACCCGGATTCGAAAAACTTATCTTTTAGGTTTTCCTTGTGCCTAGTGCTTTTGACACATATGGTTTTTACTAAGTGCGTTAGTAGGTAATAAATTGGTTCCTAATCTATTCAATTCATTAATTATGATCCCAAACTTTCTAAGTTGTTGGAGCGATACCTACATTGACAATTTTGGACAAAACGAGACAAATTGTCATTATCAATTTTTTTGTCTCTCTAACTTGTTAGGGGAATTTGAACTCTAAAAGATGCATCCAGTTAGATGAAATCAGGTGTAAATTTACCATTAAACTATGTGCGCTACGACAATTTTACCGTTGTTATTAATTTTAGCTTTTTGATGGCTAGATTATGAATTTTTATTTATGTTGGCTAATGATTGAATCGTATACCTTAAGTTTTGTTATGAAACCAATGCTAGCCACTAGCTTAGGCACGATCTTTGCAATAACATGTGGTAAGATGGATTTACCTAAAATTAACGAACTACAACTTATTGCTGAGGGGGTTTTTTTTTTCTCCTTTTTTTTTTTTTTGGTTCTACTTATAATGAATTCTAATTTATTGTAACAGGTTCGAGATCAACGAGAGCAAAGCCTCTTCACTGGACTTCATGCCTAAAGATAGCCGAAGATGTGGCACAAGGGCTTGCATATATCCATCAAGCGTCGAGGCTAATCCACGGAAACATTAAATCAAGCAATATCCTTTTGGGAAGCGACTTTGAGGCTTGTCTCACGGATTATAGTCTTGCAATCCTTGCAGACACGTCGGCTAACGACGATCCTGAGTCTGCGGGGTACAAAGCACCCGAAACCCAAAAATCTAACCGTCGGGCCACTACAAAGTCTGACGTCTATTCCTTTGGCATCCTCTTGTTGGAGCTCTTGACGGGCAAACACCCGTCGCAGCACCCTTTCCTCTTGCCCACAGATGTGCCTGACTGGGTCAGAGCCATGAGGGAAGATGACGTTAAGGAAGATGGTCAACTCCGAATGCTTACTGAGGTTGCTTGTATTTGTAGTTTGACATCACCAGAGCAGAGGCCAGCAATGCGGCAAGTTCAGAAGATGATACAGGAGATCAAAGAGAGTGTCTCAACTGATCACGATTCATATGCTGGATGTTCATAGTTATCGGAATTCAGAAAAGAAAAGTACGAACGGTGGTGTCAATTGTATATCCGGATTGGTGTTATACGAACAGAAACGAAGCTTTTCATGAACAGGTTTTCATGTGGCTGAGTTGAAACAGTTGTTTGAGGCAAAGCCTAAGGGATTTTTTCTGTGATTCATGCCGTTTACGCACGAACAAAACCATTGCAATATTTTAACGAGGGAATGCATAACGATCTATAAAAGGTTTCTTTTCCTGTTTGGGGTCACATAAAAATTGGTTTTTTGCAGTTTTCACCAACTAGAAATAAAATTTTCGCAACATATTTAGAAAAGCGGTTGAAACTGAAAATATTGATTTAAAAGTTGAAATAAGTGAGAGTTTTACATTGTATAATTTTTTACTTTTTACTTTAATTGTTGAGAGTTTTATATTGTTTATTGAACGGAACTTGAGATGTCAAACATAGGCTACAAACGAAACCAGGTGTTTTGCAGTTTGCAGTGGAAGTTGGTCACTTGTTGGTTGCTAAATTAATGATGGTGTTGGACGTTGGTGACTGTTTTATATATTTGTTCAGTTTGTTCTAAGGTTGAGATGAGAATATTGTACACGACAGGGTTGCAATGTAACAATTTGACAAAAGGGATAAGGTAGTCTCCAAGTTAAAGAAAAAGGCGGCTGTGGAATGTGGCATGCTTGCTTGTTTTTTTGGCTTGTAGTTGTTTGGACTAACAGGATTTAAAGATTCAAGGAAATAATTCAGCTATAAATGCCTGCGAAAACTGAGACATCACAGGTTCAGAGCTTTTGCATGAAACCAATTCAAGGCGTTATTAATTTCCAACATTGTACCATAAAATAGCATCTAGGCGGTTTTTTTTTTTAATTCTTTGGAAGGAAGCATCTAGACGTGTTTTGAGACCACTTGACTTCTTATCTGTTCCTGTGTTATTCAATACTCTCTGTTCAGAATTGTTGCTTGGCAAATTCTCTCTCTGTTATTATTATTTAAGAATATATCATTTTGGCATTGTAGTTTATATGTCAAAGGTTCTTTGATAAGTTGGTTAGAACTAAAATTATAAATTTAAAAAATATTGTATGTGAGAGTTTTATATTGTAGTAATTTTTTTATTTATTATAGTATGTGAGAGCTTTACATTGTAGATAGTTAGAACCAATTAGTTCTAATATTTCAAATGCATGCCATAAATCTTTCTACAGTACTTTGTTATTTATGAGGTGTTTGGCAGTGGTGGGAACCACTCAGTTTCCACCATAATATCAGTTATAAACAGTGTAAAGCTCTCATATACTATAGTAACAATAAAAAATATGTTACAGTATAAAACTCTTACATGCTACAGTAAAAGTGGTTCCCACTATTAGTTTCCACCACCTTTCCAAACAATCTATTAAAAAATAGAGAAAATTACATGTTACACCACATTTTTAAAAGTTGTGTTCATACATGTCATACTCAGAAAAAGTTATACCACACTCGTATTTATATTACATGTTAAATTATGCTACAAATAAACATGTGTGGTGTTTATAAAAAATAAAGTCTTAAAAGATAACAATTTTAAAAAGTCGCCAAAAAATATCACTCATGCACCCTAAACCTTTTTTTTAGACATAAAATGATACTTCTCCCCCTTCAATCCTATATATCTAGGAAAAAAAAAACACAATGTTTTCTTGGAAATTATATAAACAACTTGTAGGAATTTATGTTTTTTAAGATTTATGGAGGGTCTTTGGTTTTTACTTATACATCTCACTTGACGATTAGCACATCTCTTTAAATCAAATTTTTTTTATATAGAAAAACCTAACATTTATTCAATGATAATAATATTAACATAAAGAAAAACGAAATAGTAGGTGCAAAAAGAAACATGAAGTGATAATGTTTTAGGAATTTTATGTTTTCTTAAAAATTAATGATTTTTTTTGAGAATTTGTGGCAAATGTCATATTTACTAAAATAATTGAAGCAAATATCAAATTCAAAAATAATTAAAACAAATGCCAATTATTTAAATGTCAACAATAGTAATATTTCCAAATGTCCAATTCTACTCATTTTTTACTTTCCTCTATATGTCTCTCTCCAATCCCCTCTCTCTTTTTTCTCTCATCTCTTATTTCCCGCCAGAGATGATTGTAGCGCCAGAAAAGAGGTCCCGTGGAGAAGATCGTCGTGCCAGAGAAGCTATTGTGTGGAGAAGATCGTGGCCCCGGAGTTGTCGCAAGAGAAGAGAGACAAGCACGCAAGCACAAGGTTGATGGTGGCGAAGACGTTGCTGGGCCGAGACCGGAGCTGCGCGACGCAGGAGAAGAGTGACAAGCGCAAGGCGCCGCCATCGAGAGAGAGAGATGAGAGGAAAGACTAGAGAGAAGAAGAAGAAGAGATTAGATTTGTTGGTACAGTATTTAGATCAAATTGACGGTATTTTGGTTTATATTATTACTTAATTTAGGACCTATGATATTTACGAACATCTCTCTCTCTCTCTCTCTCTATATATATACATATATATGTACGACATTTAGTACCAATAATTTCATAAATTACATTTCCTGTATTATTTTTTTTATTAAAAGCATGTCATTTCATGATCTAAAGGACTCGTAATAATAGAATTTTTCGAACATGGAGGTACCAAACTTTGACAAATTATTAAACTCTAAAGTACCAAAATCCCCATTAATAATTTTCCTTTCCATTTTGATACTTGGTTTACCAACATTTTTTTTTTTCTTTTGGAAATGTTTGCCTAGGACGAGCAACGAACATCATTTAGTTGATTCGTTAATATGTTTCCTACCAACTAATGAGAAGTCAATTTTTTATAATATTAATTCACGTGATGACTTTTGAACATTTATCAATAAAATATAGGATTTGATTGAAATAAAAAGGACCTTTTTTTAAGCTCTTTTTTTTTATATAAATGTCTAAAGTTTTTGAAAATTAAGGAAGTAGGTGTCTTTGTATATCAATGATGCACTAATTATTGATGTACTAATGTACATCAATAATGTGTTAATTTATACTTTATCAATAATTAACTTGATATTTTATCCACTAAATATTTTAATGGTTTGTTGATGATAAATTATTAGTAGATCATTAATAAGCCACTTTATTAGTGATAAACTGTAGTTAGTAAATGATGTATATTAATATATACTAGTGTTTATCAATAATTTACCGTTGTAAAAAATGTTATTTTCCTATTTTTCAAAAAACTTAGTCATTTTCTTAATTTTTTAGAAAATTTTTGTCGTTTATTTAAAAAAGTGGCAAAAAATAAGACATTTGCCTAGCTTTTTTTATAAAATATTTGGCAAAACTTACGCCGGTTCATGTATCTTTATCCTAGTTTGTAGTAGTCTAAACTTTAAGGTTAAAACTTGGTTTTCAAACACATGCATATAACCCGACGGGATTTTGTCCCTCAAATAAAAAAAAAAAGTGCAGGGCCCACCTTTTTGTCTGACGTGATCAGAACCCCGTCGGGCTTTTAGAGTTTTTCTTGGAGCCAATTGTGGAGCGTGGACCTCTGACTTGGATTAATCCGTCCCCCAAATGCAATCTATTTGTCCAAGTCGGACTCAACACAAACATACCATACGCGCAGAGAAGGCCCTAATCATAGATGGTGCAGCTCTTAATACGAGATTATAATTATTATGTGTGACTGAAAACCAGATTCTGCTAGAATACAAGGTACATTCAATAGTGTACATACAAAAGAATCTTAAATGGTATTACTAATGAATTTAAGCAAAACATTTTCCAGCCTTCCATTTATGACTAACGAAGATGCACAAAAAAAGCAGAAAAAGAATAACACCATATGTTTTGCATCATCTAATATCATCACTTCTTTCAACAGATGCAACAATGCTGCCTTACAAAAGTCCTTGCACAAATAAGGTGCTTCTGATGTATGGAATGAATCAAGATCCTCTACTGTTTTACGGCACACCTGCAGGGGAGAGAATGCAAAAGCCATCACGGATTACTTCATCGGTGAAACGGCCGCGAAACTAAGCTCCGTTGAATCTCGCAAAGTTAAAAATTTTCTATTAACAGTGATTAAAAGTTAAAAAGACTATTAACTTAATAATTTTTTAAAATACAGGATGAAATTGCATCTATCAATTCATGATTACGAGTCAGTTTAAATAGAGCATTTCTATGTTTTGAAATTGACCAAGACACCCAAACAATCATGTCAAGAAATTATTAGATTCTTTTCTATTTCTTGTTAAATATATAAATGAATAAAATAGAAAGATATAGAGGTAAATGATCTTTTTTAAAAGACTTTTAAAATAAACGGCTGTAACCTTTTAAAATTAGGTAAATAACCGTTTCTCAATGATAAACTTAAGTTTATCGAATCTAATACTGATAAACTCGAAAAATTTATCAATTAAAATTAGTTTATTACTGATAAATGGTTATTTGTCTAATTTTAAAAAGTCATGGTCATTTATTTTAAAGAGTCCATAAAAAAGTTCTCCCAACCTAATTGCCCATAAAATAATAGTTAGACTACTACCTCAAACTATATGCTTTTTTGTGGAGTCCTCGTGCATGGCTGTTAAAATGTATGTACAGCGAAGATCTCTGATTGAACACAAGGTTATTGCATTATATCAACTGGAGCTGCGCACGAGGCCTTGACTTAATTATGGTCTCGTCGCTATGCTTGATCCATTCTGAGAGTCTCCATGGCTTTTGCCACTTCCACTTGAACTGCAGCAGCCACTGATGATGGCTTCTCTTCCACCTCCATAGTTTCCCAGCCTGCCCGACAGTCGCTAGTTTCTTCATTGACAATTGTCCGATCGGAACCATCTGCAGTGACAACAATGTCCACCTTCTTAACAAGATGCGTATCACAAATCACAATCACAGAGACCACGAGAACGAAGCAAAGGAATTACCTTTCTCGTCTGGTTTTCAAATGCCACTGACTCTCTAACTGACCCATTAACTACACCTGGTGTGAATTTGAGCTGCTTTGGCGCTGGAAGTGACATTGGAGACAAGGGACCGCTCGTATCATCGGCCAAGTGTTTCAACGAAGTGCGTGAATTTCCCTTCAAAGAGATTTTACAATTTCATGATTATGTCGGCTAACAATACTGGTATCTGCCTGGGGTTTCTAGACTCTAAGAAAGCTAAGGTGGACAAAAGAAAAGAAGTAACAATAGGATTTTGGCTGCAATAAAGTCACTTTGTGAACTTTAGGTTGTTCATATTTTGAATTAAACATGGAAAATCCTCCAATGGACTTGGTTATTAGTCCACTAAAAAAATAGGTTTTCCGACGTATTTTGCAAATTTAGAATGGGAACAATATCTTAAAACTAATATAGGAAACTGGGTTTAAAGAAGGTTGTCTTACAGAATCTGATTTTGCTAAGGCAATAGCAACAGCTTGCTCCTTTGCTTTTTGCTCCCTCAAAAGTTCCTTTCTCTGAGCTTCGCTTCGTCTTAGCAAGGTTACTAGCTCATTTAGTTGATCTTGCATTTCCTTAATTTCCATGTTCTTCTCCCATAATTGACACCTGTTGACATGTAGGTAGTAGTAATTATCATTTTTTCCCCCCGAATATACATGCACCGGCCGATATTTGGAAAAAAAAAAAAAAAGAAAGAAAAAGATGGACAAAGAGATTGGGTTGTCTTCAGAGATACAAAAAATCAATTTGTAAGTGTTATTTTTAATCTGGGTTCAATAGGCACCTTGCTTCTGCAGTGGTGTTAAACATGTACTGAAGCAAGTTCTTAGCATCTCCCATTGAACGCAACTGGTTCCAACGTCCACGACCAATCAAGGAACGCTCTCTTTCTTCTGCCTCTGAAAGCTGTGACGCCATTGCAACGAGTGCATTTGAAGACATGCTTAGCATGTTTTCAACAGATTCTATTCTGGTCTTCCTCGAGTCCGGTGACAAGGACATTATTCTAGTTGGATGGAAAACAAAGATGTAAGGATAAGGATAGGAGTTCGTATCATTATGAATTTCGATAAACCACAACGATTTGTGGTGTTCATCTACTATTTATGCATGTAAATGCTCAAATCAGTATATGATAAGACTTAAAAGTAGAGTAGAGCAAAATTTGCACCTGGAATATCCATTATTTCCTCTTGGGGGACTATTCCCTTCCAAAGATAACTGGTCCACTTGCTTTAACAAGGCCAACTCTTCTGCCAATGCAGCCCGACTAAATAATAATACAAACAAATTAACATGGCAGTCGGGGAGAGAGAGCGAGAGAGAGGGAGAGAGAGAGAGAGAGAACAAACAGATAATACATACACTTGGTTTTGCTTCTCATATTCAAAACGCACTTCATGCACATTCACAACGACTTCCAGTTCATGGTCAAGCCACCTCTGTAAGGCCTTCTCATTGCTCTGCAAATGCAGTCAAGTACGAAAATACATATTTAACAAGCATAGATAGTAATGGTCATAATATATATACATATGTCTAGATATTTGCAGGTCACATTTTAAACTATTTAGTTCAATTTTGATTGAGAGAACTTCAAAAGTCGACCTTCCTTTAGTAAATTTAGAATAAAAGCCATCCTGAACAAGTTCAACTTTATTAATTGACCACTAAAATTCTTTCAAAATTTGAACATGGCTATTATTGCTTTCATCGTGAAAGTATTACTGGGAGCGTAAACTAAACAATCTCTATAAAAAGGTTTCAATTTGGATAAGCGTCCAGCACCAGATATAAAAGATTTAAGATTGCTAGCTCCTTACCTGGGCGGCTGGAGTATGTCCATTGGAGTTGACTGCAAGGAAATAAGATGAATTAGAAAACCCAAATATCCAAAGAGAACACATGTTCAAGAAAAAGATCCACCTGAATTGTCGCGGATGGTGGACTTGCGAGATTCCAATAATTCCTTTAGTCGTTTAGTAGCAATTGAGGCCTCCTCTGTCTTTCTTTGGAGAACCTGCAAGAACAGTTAAAGTGACTTTGCAAGATTTCCAACTCCTAACAAAATATAAAAACCTACTAAGCTAATTTTACCAAGCTTTATTAGTCAACTAGTTAGCTCTACCCACCACACACAATTTCTCGAAAGCCTAGTTCGCTAGTTAAGTTGAATTGCCAAGCTAAAATCTTTACCAGTCTCTGGCGCTGATTCAGAGATTCGAGTTTATGCCTTTCATACTCATTTCTTCTTCCCTCCTTTCTTAGCTGCTCAGAATAAAATAAAACAAAAAGGATGATAAATGACACAATCTACAAAAAAACAAAACAAATTATTTTATTTTATTGGAAAGCAAAGAACCTGCAGTAATTCCTTTTCACGAGAGGCTTTCCATAGTCGGAATTGCTCTGCCTCCTGTTTTATCTTATGTTGCAATTGAACCTACAAAATGAAGAGCAAACAGGCAAGATACATCCAATTATTACAAGATTATTTTGCAGATCATTGGGTACAGAATTTAATCAAACACCAAATAGAGAACTAACCTTCTGAGCCTTAATACATTGTATTTCAGCTTGTAGCCGCTTTGCGGCTTCCTCGCTTTTGTGTTTTTCCTTTAAAAGTTGGACCTGACTTTCTTGTTTCTTCTTCAGATCAGAAATCTGATACAACAAAATAAATTTATCATCAATTCAAGGCTTAAAAACAAAAAGAAATATAAAAATATTTCGACAGATTACCTGAGCTTCAAGAGCTTTTAACTTTTGTGAATGAATATCATGCACTTTCTGTGCCTGTCCATCGGAATTTGCGGCAAGGCTCTCAACTTCAGCCAACAAGCGGTCTCTCTCTTGCTGTAGTTACTTAGTATCAGCAACAAATAAAAGCATAATATTCTAATGCAAGTTCAAAGATGTTCGTTAGACCTGAACAATTCTTTTCTCTTCCTCAAGTTCCAAGATTTTCCTCCCAAAGTGCTGCTTGAGTGTTTCAGCAACAGGCTCTCCAAAAAGTCGAATTTCAGACTGCACAAAAAATTGTAGATATTTATTCAGGAGAGGAGTATGTTTCCGTTTCAATTCAAAAATTTTATTAGTAAAAGTTAAAACATGTCACAAAGAATAATGGGCTTTGTTAAAATATCAACACAAAATTAGATCGATGTGAATGCTAAATGACATTTTAACCGCCAAGGGCAAAAATAAAGAAAGAAAAAGAAGTGGAAGCAGAAGCGGAACGCAGCATGATTAACCCCACATATACAACTATGAATCGTTAAAGTGCCAACAATCATCACCAGATTGATTAAGAATGCCCCATCACCTGTTTTCTTTTACTTCATCACAAAGAGAAAGGAAATGCAGACATAGGGGGGTTTATATAATTAACAAGCAACTAATCTATAAGAAAAGGTCAAACCTCTTTTTGCTCCAAACGCTTGTTTAACTCATTCAACTCCTTATCCATAGTATTCTGCAAAAGTTCATGTTCCTGCTCTTTTGTTGCCACGTCAATTTCCCCATGATTTTCACCTGTAGAGTTTTGCAATAATGCTGAAGATGTTAAAAATTATGCTAGTAAACCAAAAGATTTAGTTATCCAAAAAAGTTAGCCCAAGGTAATTGGAAGGTAGGAAGTGCACTACAGATTCTTCAACCTTCAATCAACGCCACCCTTCTTAAAAGGTCCAAATTACTGTTTTACCTGGTATCGTATCACCCATCTCATAATCAGATGAATCCATACTTTGAAAACCCCTCTTAAGTCCATCAATCTTTGGAAGACAAACACGGCCATCCTGAGAGATAGAAAACCAGATAACATAAGATAATGTCAGTAGTTAACAATTTTAAGTCACCCCAGAGAATTAATGAAAAAGTGGTTCAGATATCACAGAAGTTGGTCTCCTGCCCATACCTGAGCATCTGCTTCACATTGCACAGCACGCCTACTGCGATATTCGTGAAGTTCTCGAGAAAGGCCCTCGTTTGTTGCTTCAAGCCAAACAATCCTTTCCTTAAGACCCTAGAAAAGCAGAATCACACAAAATTTATATTCATCGAAGCTAATATAGAAAAAAGTAAACCCAAAAGTAAGAGCGGGCTTCAAATAGATACCCGCACTTCCTCTGATGGAGTTGCTCCCCCACGAGCATATAGCTCAGCCTGCAAGAACTCTAGTTGCTGTCGCATCTTTTGCATTTCATTGGATATCAAGTCTCTGTTAACCTAGACCAACAAGAAAATATTTTTTTCGTCATGCTTTGATATATACAAGAACTTTGGAAAGAAATCTTTCTTCATCAATTTTCCAGCACACTCTGAGGTGAATATTTTAGAACTAATAATAACAGAGCTAGCTGACAAACTTACAACAGGCTTGTTCTGGATATTGCGAGCACGATTTGCATATTTGAGAGTGTTGAGAGTTTCCTCAGCATTGATGTCAGCAGGACTGATGCAGGCTGGAAAAACAGCAAAACATTACATCTTATAAGGGAAGCACAAAAGGACTCCAGCAACAAACGAAGAAGGAATCCACACGAAGATATCTAGAAAGAAATTATTAAATTTTTTCCGATGATATAAATTCCAGTAATACGTGATGAACATGAGATGAGATCAGAAAGCAGAATGTAAAGGGGTTAAGAATAATGTGAGAAAATTGGAATTGCATCAAATCAAGTCTGACAAGAAAACCATTAATGCCAGCTGTCTAAACTACCATGTTCAATAACGTTTTAAAAGTAATGACTGCTTAAACTTAATTTGTTAACACCATTGGAGCAAACTTTTATTAATTAAACGATCATTTCAAAGATTACCAATCATGACAGTCTTGCTGTTTCCGCCAAGCGAATCCTGTCACAATGCACGAATAATATAGCTCAGGATGAGTAGAAGAGAGAAATCAAGTGACAATTTGAAAATTAAATGGACCCTTAACAGCGTATTAGTTGAGAAAAATTAGTTACACAGGCCACTAATTGAAAAGAAAATTTTTTATACAAATAAACAATAATTTACCAAGAAATAAATTTAGTGAAAGAAGCTTGATTTCATTTAAGTATAAATTAGAAAAAACAAAATATATTGCTACCTAAGTTAGGCCAGAGGTTGAAAAAGCTCTTGTTTTTGTGCCATTAAATTGTAACCAAATTGTACGTCAACATAAAAGAATTTGACACCAACTCCCGTATGAGTATGAATTACGTCTCAGGCATGAAACTTGAACCTTATAATCTTAATCTAACCTGCAAGAGTCGGGTCAGTTTACTATCTCGATAAGGAACATGGACACCCTCTTTCCGTTTTTTCTCATCCCCTAACGCACTGATGACATTACCAAGTGCTAGAAGTCCCTTGTTAATGTGTATACCTGAGTACAAGATTAAGAGTTACAAATTCCATTGCTTTTCCATTAATGGCATACAGGGATAAATGCATAAGCAGAATTTATGGACCTTCTTTCAGACGAACACCGTCAGAACCGGTTCTTTTAGCTCGTTCAGATCCTGCGAGATCCACCAAATGGAGCTTTGCACAAAAATATTCTTCACCCATATCCTCATCCGGAGTGTCATTCCCAGGAAAAACTGAATGGATTTTTCTCATCTGTTCTAATGTGATTGTGAAGATGGCATGTGACCGACTAGTACAAACATACAAATGGGAACCATATAATATTAGGCTATGAAAAGTCATTATTTAAATTGCAACCATGATAACTATTTCCTGGTATCCAGATTTATTAAGTCACTAGTCATTTTTTTGGAATAAAATATTAAGAGATATGGGTAAAAACTGCTTAAATTTGGAAGGAAAAAACTACATGAGATGTGCAAACGATACCATGGACAATGTCAGCATTAATGATAAATCGAAATCTTGACTAAAATAGAAACTCAACCAGCAGTCTAATGCCTACATTGGCAAATGATTAAACTTTATAATCCAAAAAAAAAAAAATCTACTAGAAAGGACAAGTGATTCCTGTATAAAGTACCTGGACTGATTGTTCATGTTAGTACTTCCGGTTGCCCTGCTTAATGATCCTTGCTCCAAGCAAGTAGCCATTTCTTGTAATGTTCTAACAGAAACTTCGGTTGATCCTGCTAGCGTTATGGCTCCATTCGATGTTTCACGAATTTGTATGGGTTGTCTACCGGGAGCAGAAACTTTCCCAACATGTCCGTTACCATTCTCCACTTTGTTTAGAGATACGGAATCCAATAAGTCTCTCACTTCTTCCTTGAGGATCTTCAAAATGAAACCCTCTAATTAACTTCTTTGTAAGCACATAAGAAATACTTGAGAAATTGAACCATAAAAAGAAGCACAACTTAGTCACTGTACCAGACTTGCCAATTCGATCACTATTTTTATGTCAAAACTTTAGCCATGTTATATAGCTTCACAAAAATGCTTGGCACGTATTACATTGAACAAGAATACTAATACCCAGTTCATCTCCTTCGGCATATTATCTAAGTTTTAGAAGTATAAAACGTGTCTGGGGCATATCTTCATATATAGCGAAGCAGAAAAATTGGCTATGTAATGATTGTACCTCGATAAAGGAAACATGCAACTGAAATTCTGTTTGATTCTTTAATGTTTCAATCTTGCTGAAGAGTGTATTCATAACTTGAGGAATCAACCCTGTCTGGCTACTGTCTTTGGAGCCAGTCCCCATGGTATATGTTTTCCCCGTTCCCGTCTGCATCACACGTATATATTAAAAATGAAAAAATAGACAACTGTACGACACATCATGGATCTTGGTTGTTTTTGAAGCGAATTTATCACACATTAGATATTACCTGACCATAAGCTAGCACAGTGCCATTGTATCCTTGGAATAAACCATCCACAAGTGGGGCAATGCATTCTTCAAAAATGGCAGACGACGGAGCACCACCACTTCCGTACACATGATCAAATGTAAAGGAATGTGTGCCAATTTGTACCTACACACCGTGTTTAAGCAGCTGATGAAAAAAAGGAAATACAAAGATTGCCTTCCAAAAGTGCACCTAAAAAACATTAAAAGAAATGTTTTCACCACTTTTGTTTAATCTCCATATTGACCCAGATACACAATTAATTTTGTAATCCAACCAATTAAATTCAGTTAACTATAAACATCTTTTGACTCATAATCAATCTACTCACAATATTTGCATTTACATGCATTGAAATTTGAACCACGTATTATTATCAACTTTTTTGCAAAGACAAATATATGAATGAATTTGCTTCAATAAATTCTCCTCTTTTTTTTTTTGGTCTGCACATAATTGAACTGAAGCCAAGTATTCCTCCCACCTGCTTCTTGCTTGGTGGGTAGGGGACCATTGTTATAAATCTGATGACAAAATGAGCAAACCTAGGGGACCATTGTTATAAATCTGATGACAAAATGAGCAAACCTAAGGACATTAATGGTTTATTTAATGCTCTAATAAACTCATTCTGCAGAGTTACAAATGCAAACCATGCAATAATGATACTTGTACAAAAGGAAAAATAACAAATCTAAAAAACCCAGTTTGTTTTTCATTTCCAAAAAAAAAAAAAAAGGGAGAAATGTAAGAGTACCTGAGGCTTTCCGAGAGTGACAGAGACACATTCCTTACAACCTTGGAGGCGTTCATCGCCGATGAGTGGACGGACATGAACAGCAACCTTAACAGAACAATTCTCCGAGGTTTCCATGAATTGTCAGTCCCAAAAACAAATACCCAGAAGAGAAAAAAGAAATGGGATTTCAGGAAAAACACTAATTCTGCGAAAAAAAAAAAGAGACAAGACTTTTATCTCATTGTCTTCTGAATCAGTTGAAATGTATGTAACCCAACACACAGAATTTAACAGAGGGAGAGAGAGAAGGTGGTTGGAGGAATGGGCAAGTGGGCGGGGGCTTAGGAGAGATTTGAAAATGAAGAAAGAGAGTTCTTGTGAGTGAAAAAACTAGTAGAAGTAGAAGATGAAGAAGAAGTAGAAGTAGAAATAGGCAACATTGTTGTTGTTGTTGTTTGTTTGTGACCAATATGAAAATGAACTAGAGCTACTTTTTCCTTCTTTCTTCTCTACAGCTCACACACTGCATTGATTGTGTTCAGTATTGACTGAAGAATGACCCGAAAGCCAATGCGATGGTGGCGATGTCGATGAGAAAGCCTTCTCTCCCATTCTTTCCAATATTGCCCTTCTTTGGGGTCCAACCTCCATTACCTTTTGTTGGGAGCTTCTTTTTTCTTTTTTCTTTTTTAAAGCAATTTTTCTAGTGGGAAAATTTAAAAAAAAAAATTCGAGGTAAGTGGATTTTTTAATAGCGCTTTAAAATAAGTGATCGTCTTTTTAAATTAGATAATTGATCATTTATTAGTAATAAATTAAGGTTATATGATAAACTCCTTAAGTTAAACTTGATAAATTCTAGTTTATCACTAATAAACAGCCTTTGACTTAATTTTAAAAATATAGTAATTTATTTTAAAAATGTCATTTACCTCTATAAAATATCAATCTTCTCGTCAAATTTATTTTAAAAAAGTTAATAATTATATCTGTTGGTTTTAATTATTTTTTAATTTAACTTTCTATTTTAAAAAACTACAAAAGTATATTTTAAATTTAAAAAGTTTTTCAATATTATCTCTCGTAGATTTTTTTATTAAAAGATATAAAGATAAGACAAACATACTCTTAATTATACTAAATTTGTTTCTAAAATATATTTTGCTTTTGGAGGAAATTTAAAAAATATATATTTTAACATTCAAAAAGTCATAAAACTTAAGATTTTTTTTAAATTTGATGTTTTATTTTAGAAGTATTTATGTTTTTAATTCTATAAGATATTTTTCATAACTATTTAAAGGTAATTATGTTGTTTTGTTTAATTTTTTTTATCTATAATGATGAAATTGAAACAAATCTTTTAAATTTAAAGGTACTTTTATAGGTTTTAAAATATGTTTAAAACTATGGGCATAATTATACATAGGGTGTTCGACAAGATAGTTAGAATATTTGGTTAGAGCTGTTTTTACTATGGTATGTGAGAGCTTTACACTGTAATTTTTTTACTATTACCATAATATGTAAGAGTTTTATACTATTTATAATTAAAAAAATGGTCTAAAACATAAACCTATAAAAACATGTTTGATATATTATATTATATTTTATTGTATTTTATATAAAAAAATATAATGTAACATAATGTGTCAAAAAAACAATGATTTTTGTTATCTCTAACCGTTTAAAAATATTACACCACTGAATGGGTTCTCAAAGGAAAAGTCTTTCTTTTTTTTGTACTTTTCTTTCGTAAAAAACTAATAAGAGGGAAGATCTCTGATTTCCTCTGCTCTTTGTGCCATGCTTGAGTGTCTAAATCGTACACATGTTGTTACCGTATTTACAACTGTCATCGTACTTGCTTTTAAAAAAATGGCTTTAATGATTATTGAAAAAACCATAACGTCATCCTTTTTTTTTTTTTTCATATTTTGTGCCAAAAATGGCCATTTTCTGGCCACTAAAAAAATAATAAATTAGGTTAGATGGTTTTTTTATAATCTTTTTAAAATAAATTTTAAACAAATAATTATTTATCAGTGATAAATTAAGTTTAACTAATAAACTCGATCTCTTCAATTTTATCAATGTTAATTTTGATAAACTCAAGTTTATCATTGATAAACAATCATTTACTTAATTTTAAAAAGTTACGATCATTTATTTTAAACGTACTTTAAGAAATATCATTTACCTCTGTATCAAAGAAAAATGTGTTCTAAGATATGCATGGTTTGGTTGATAGGATGTTTGGAAACTGTATTTTAAATTAATTGATTTAAAATACTATAGCAATTAAAGGCTGTGACACCCGTTATTCTTCTAACGGGTATTGAGGTAATTAAATTAATTTTTAATGTAAAAAAAAAAATTGCTTCATTTAAATTTATTTTATAATATTTATTTTTATCTATTTTTAAATTTTCTAAAATTTTCCTATATTTATTTAGTATGATTACTAAAAAGCCTTAGAACTTCTAATAAATCTCAAAAATGTCATATTGGCATTATGTGTGTTAAAGTCTTTAGATGAGACATAAGGATATCTTTTCCAACTACTCTTGACCCTCATTTTCTTTATTTCCTCCGTGACATGCTTCAACATGTCTCCTCTATAATTGTTTCTATCACTTCTTTTCAAAGACTTCATCTTTTCTTCCTTTTTCTTCCACGGTTCCCACACTCTTCTTCTCATTTCTTTGCTGAAGCAAAATACTTAGAGAACTTCTTCAAGGCAGCCATAAAAATCAGCCACCATCACCTCCATTTGAGCAAGAATTTCAGTCATACCGAAGTAAAGGAACCTGTTTTGAAACCATTTCAAGCTTCCAACTAACCATAATCCGAGGTTAGAATCTTATGAACAAATTTAGTCTTTCATTTATAAATTTTCTTTTATACTAAAGGATTATTCAAATTTGCGTTCTTAAACCTAAGTATATGTTTGTTGCTATTTTGGAGCATATGTATGAAGTCTAAGTGTATATGCCCTAGACAGAAAATTTATATTGTTAAACTTTATAATACCTCTATGGGCAGTGGTTATTTCTTGAAATTCTAAGATTAAATTAAAATAAATTTTATGAATGTAGTTGTATGTTGTGCTTTAGTTTTAATTGTCCTTATGCACGCCTTAGGATCAAGGGAGTATGGAGCTAACGTTAATTGATTCCAGGATTAAGAGACTGTTGATAAGCTTGAAAGGTAGGGATTCTATTACTCATCTTTTGTGAGGTTTTTATAGAATTAAAATTGATTGTTTTGCCGCAATATATATATATCTATGTTGAACTGATATTATATGATTATCACATATGAAACTATGACATGGACTCGTCTTGTATTGTACGGCGAGGAACATAATGAATTGACACATGTTATAAATTGAGAAGCATGGTTAGGAAAACTGACTCTATTAATAATGATTTAATATAGAGAAATGGTGAGACATGAAGAGGGCGGCGATTACGTCCTTGGGCATGAATACCCTAAAAGGTAAAATAGGGGGAAGGTGATGACGCTTCCTTGGGTTGAAAGTCCCAGAACACACTGTACAAGAATCGATTTGGTGAGGACTCGGGGCTTGATGTCCCCTCACCGGAACACCCTTGGAATGTTTATAGGGTGATCAAGTGCGCCCATTTGAGTTTCGATGAGTTGAGTGATACTCAATTTAACATGGATACCTAGGAACAATGATGATTGGTAATATTTGTATAAATGTGTAATTATGACACTTGGTAATGATTAACTACGGTATCCATAAGATGTGATCATAATAAACCTCATAATCTGGAATATGATGTGACTTACTAACCATGCAGGTTTTAATGTGGTAATGATAAAAACCTAAAGGTGAGTAATGGCTTTCTCTACTGAGCATAGTGTTGCTCATACCCTTATATTTTTATCTTTTCAGGACTCACTAAGTGTGAGGTGGCTACGAGAAATATAGTTGAGCAAGTGATGTAGCTATATTACATTGGGACTGCTTCAATCGTTGAGAATGTTCTTCATGATAATGTAAGCATCAATTGTTACTTTCTGTGACTGTATTACAATGTGTTGAGGGTTAAAATGATGATGACAACAGTTTATATTATTAAATTTAAGGTGCTACATTAAAACTGTGGTTTATTTATCGTTTATATTTTTATTTTTGAGTTGAGAGTTTTCATTTAAGTCCCGGGCAAATTTTATTTTTAAGGTTTTACTTTTATTATTTATTTTTATTTTATCTCATTAAAAACTGTTAACCCCCATATAGGGGCGTTACAGTGATACTCAATTTAACATGGATACCTAGGAACAATGATGATTGGTAATATTTGTATAAATGTGTAATAATGACACTTGGTAATGATTAACTACGGTATCCATAAGATATGATCATAATAAACCTCATAATCTGGAATATGATGTGACTTACTAACCATGCAGGTTTTAATGTGGTAATGATAAAAACCTAAAGGTGAGTAATGGCTTTCTCTACTGAGCATAGTGTTGCTCATACCCTTATATTTTTATCTTTTCAGGACTCACTAAGTGTGAGGTGGCTACGAGAAATATAGTTGAGGAAGTGATGTAGCTATATTACATTGGGACTGCTTCAATTGTTGAGAATGTTCTTCATGATAATGTAAGCATCAATTGTTACTTTCTGTGACTGTATTACAATGTGTTGAGGGTTAAAATGATGATGACAACAGTTTATATTATTAAATTTAAGGTGCTACATTAAAACTGTGGTTTATTTATCGTTTATATTTTTATTTTTGAGTTGAGAGTTTTCATTTAAGTCCCGGGCAAATTTTATTTTTAAGGTTTTACTTTTATTATTTATTTTTATTTTATCTCATTAAAAACTGTTAACCCCCATATAGGGGCGTTACAGAATTTTTGGTAT
Organism: Artocarpus heterophyllus; assembly: GCA_025403435.1. NCBI lineage: Eukaryota > Viridiplantae > Streptophyta > Magnoliopsida > Rosales > Moraceae > Artocarpus > Artocarpus heterophyllus. The sequence continues at coordinate 16,655,060 of CM046327.1, forward strand.
CAGAGCCTAGGTTCGGTTAACCTAGGGAGTGTAGCACCACTTTAAAAAAATATATTTTTGAGATGGTTTTGAAGCTGAATTTTTATTGTCATCATCAAAATGAACCTTCACATTGATTTATACAGTCTAGAAGGATGTAACATGGAAAGGCCATAGAATGAAAATATCAATAGTTATATGAGTACAATAATTATATAGAAGGAAAGTATTAATAGTTATAAGGGAATGATAATTATATGGAATGAGTTTATAAGTAGAATGCTTATGAGAGATTCGTATAATATTTGGATCTATAAGCATATCTAATTCGTATAAACGATGAGAAATTCGTATAGATACGAGGATTTAAAAGCCTTTTGTCTCGTGAAAAACAATAAGAAATATAAGGCTTGATTTATTGATTTTAAAGTTTGACATAGATATGCCAAATTTTTCGTAATTGATTCAAACCTAAGTAATGATTATGTGTGGATTCGATGGAGCACATAAGTGTCAATGTCTTTTCTTAAAAGTTCTATATATTTGAGGAATATGATATAAGTTGGGAATCATGGTATTGAATCTTGAGAGAGATAAATGTTAGACTTTTGGTCTGTTGAGACTGTGTAAAGTCTAGAATGCATGAATCTCAAAATTGGAATATTTCGTTACGTACATTGTATTTAAGTGTATCAGTGAATCTTTTGGTTACCTAAGGTTTTGTTATATGAGGAAATTATATATTGTATGAGTAGAATTATGGGGATTATAGATGTTCTTAAGTAGTAACATCAAGTGTCTTTGTTCATTGATATGGTCTACGTTGAAAGACGTAAATCGTATTGATTTCAAGGTTAGTCGCATTCTAAACCCTTGGTAGTAATGATGATGAATCCATTGATAGATGTTGAGTATTAGGAATAACATATGGGTGTATGCATTGTTCAATAAGGTTTTGATTAAAACAAAATTATTTGAGTTGCTGGAAGATTGTGTTGTTATGAAATGATTTTAAATATCATTCAGGAAGATCCTTGTTGTCGTTAAATTAGATTTGTTGTTCATAGTTAACTTTATCTATAGTGGGCTTTAAATTGGGTTTAAGATTTATACAAATTGGTTTTCAATTTTATGTTTGTTATTTAACTCGTTCTAAATGTGTTAAGGCCCGAAACAACCTGACCATTTTCAACTAAGAACATTTGGGCCTAGTTTAAATCCTAAATCAGTTTGATTCACACTGTCTCTCCCACGTGGTCTCTATACGTGTCATATACAGTGGTTTAATTAATGTTTACAAATACGTTTACTGTGCATAGGAGCTTATTTCTCCGAGTTCACTTTTTCTCTCTTAATTTGTTATTTTCTCTCTAAATCGCAAATCCTCTTCTTTTTCATTAGAAATTCTTCTTTTCCTCTAAAAGAAGAAGGAATTCTAGGATTCTGCAATTTACTATCTTAATTTTTCCTTTCTATTTACTCTTCTTTCATCTCATCATGGACCCAAAGTACCAACATCTGAGAAAGTATTTCCCATCACTCTCCCAAAAGATTCTCAAAAAGAAATATAAGGCTAGAATTACTCGGTTGTGGATTCTTATGCGTTTTGGCATCCCTTGTGATGTGAGAATGTTGATAGAGGGGAAGATTCGTCCGAGTGACTTTAGTCAAGATGTCGGTTTACCAGGAACAGGTACCAGTCGTAGTGCAATGAAAAGAAGAGCTCGTGCCATCGTGGTCACTTGTAACAAATGTGGAAGACAAAATTGTAACAGTAAATGTACTTCACCTGGTTATATGTCAACGAATAGAGAGGATAAAATAAGGTTTTGTAGGGATGGACTTTCAAAGGAGAACTTGGATAGCATCCATCCTCCTCTCCACGGTCACCCTAGTGGATATGTTCAAGGAGCTATTTTTAAACTCTGGCCTAAATTTTATACAGAAAGACAACGCCTCAGGAATATGGTATTTCTAGATCCTGTTTGCCAAGCCATAAGAAAACTGGATGGGGAATAAGTCATCGCTCTATAAAGGTTATTTAGTCTTTACTTATTTGAAGCAGTTTTAGCTGATGTTCAACAGTTTGTGTTTTTCTTTTACTCAGAATATTTGCTTTTGTGTTTGAAATAATTGTGATTATTAGATTGATACAGTAAGTGTTAATATCTTATTTAATTTATGATTTTCTTAAATATATATATAATAAAATATATTATCTTATCAGACACGTTACATACGGTACAGTAATATGTTTGAATTTTGAAAAGCTTATCCAGATATTTCAAGATTTGTGTCTCAAATTTCAAAAGTTCTACAGTATTTGTCGTTTATATTAAATTTCTAGACTTGGTGTATATTTGTCAAAAAGTCTACAGTTGTGTCATGAGGGTCTTCTGTCGAATTGTTCTCAATTGTCAAAAGTTATACAATTAGAGTCTAATCTTTTTCAAAAAGTGAATCAAATTTTCTGTAAACTATCAATCACCTTATCTTACTTTCTTATCCGCACAAGATTTTGTTTAAATCTTTGGATTACCTTTTCATTACCTACTTGTCTATCTCTTTAGCCCTTTTTGTATATTTCTCATCTTTAAAAACTCATGTAGAACCCGAAGTCTAAGTGGAGCAGACATTAAGCAACCACTTCTATAAACCAAATATGTCTACCTCCCAGTCCACGAAGAAAATAAAGAATGTCTGTGTCTTTTGTGGTTCCAGCCTTGGAAAAGATAAAGCTTATTTAGAAGCTGCAAATCACTTAAGGCAAGTCCTAGCACGCAAGAAGATTAACATAATCTATGGGGGTGGTAGTATAAAAATGATGGTAAATATGGCACTAGCAGCTAGGTCTAGTGACGCTACTGATGTAAGAATTTGGCCTCATATTCCAGTTGAAGGAAACCTTTGTAAGGAAGCCATAGGTAAGGGAGAAGGAGTCAGGAGTATCCCTAAAATTTTAAAGACATAATCTATAATTCTGATGCTTTTATAGCATTACCTGGTGGTCTAGGTACTCTTGAGGAAATATTTATAGTTGCTTGTGGGCAATTGTTGGGCTTTTATTCCAAACCTTTGGGACTGCTGAACGTAAAGGGTTTTTATGATGGTCTTTTGAAATTTCTAGATTACGCTGTGGAAGAAAACATCACTACAGAATCGGAGAGACAAATCTTTGTCACTACTTCAACAGCTGAGGAATTGATAGATAAAATGCAAATCATACATCCAGAATCCGACACTGCAACATCCAAGCTTGAATGGGAAAGGGAAAGCCGGGAGCGGCCAATTGATTTGAATCTCCATCTGTAATCTTTTTGTTTTATCTTTGGCATGTAGGCATGTGTGTCCGTATTTCGTGTGTTACGAATAACCGTTTGCCTTGTATTCTGTGTTTCTTGTGGTACGTTGTTGTTCAATCTTTTAGATTCATTGAGCCTAATGCCGGGATGGCTGGATACGGAGTACTTGATGCTCTCGAAACGCATCCTTCTTAAGGTCCGATCTTTTGTTTATCGATGTTTTTGTATCCTCTAAGCATGCATGATATGGATAGCTGGTATACGGAGTGCCTTGTACTCTCGAAACGCATCCGTATCATGTTTGTAATGTGTAATATTCTGTTAATATTATGTGGAAGTACCAAAGTCAGTTATGGGGATATTCCATATGAAATATGAGTATATTATTTGGATTGAATGTTTGTGTCATGAGGATAGCTGTTTAATGAAAAATATGTCGGGTATGTTTGCAACCAGAGATTCCGTTTAATATCTCTATGAATAAGTTTAATGTATGGTTTTGAATATAAGTGTTTGTGATATATGTTTTATGATTATGTTTTAGTTTATTAGTTGAGGTATGAAATCAAATATATTTGACTTTTCCTTACTCAAAAAGGAAAAGGAACTTAAAGATGAAGTATATAAAATTTCTCTGGCAATCTCCTTAAATGTGATTGTAAATCACAGTCCATGGACAATGAAGGACTGGAATCATGATATGGTCAATATGTAGGCCTGATCAGATTCTTAGACTATTATACGGTGTTATAAGTTGAAACTTGTCAGAAATACTCTCATTGAGGGATTTAGGAGTAAGATTTATTATGCAAGTAAATAAGTGGAGATACGATAACTTAAATTTGGAGGACAAACAACATTAACGGTTTAGACTCAGAATTGGAATCATAGTGGAATCATAATTTTTACTAGTATTGCTAGAATTGAAATTTCGAGGACGAAATTTCTTTAAGGGGGGTAGAGCTGTGACACTCGTTATTCTTCTAACGGGTATTGAGGTAATTAAATTAATTTTTAATGTATAAAAAAAAATTGCTTCATTTAAATTTATTTTATAATATTTATTTTTATCTATTTTTAAATTTTCTAAAATTTTCCTATATTTATTTAGTATGATTACTAAAAAGCCTTAGAACTTCTAATAAATCTCAAAAATGTCATATTGGCATTATGTGTGTTAAAGTCTTTAGATGAGACATAAGGATATCTTTTCCAACTACTCTTGACCCTCATTTTCTTTATTTCCTCCGTGACATGCTTCAACATGTCTCCTCTATAATTGTTTCTATCACTTCTTTTCAAAGACTTCATCTTTTCTTCCTTTTTCTTCCACGGTTCCCACACTCTTCTTCTCATTTCTTTGCTGAAGCAAAATACTTAGAGAACTTCTTCAAGGCAGCCATAAAAATCAGCCACCATCACCTCCATTTGAGCAAGAATTTCAGTCATACCGAAGTAAAGGAACCTGTTTTGAAACCATTTCAAGCTTCCAACTAACCATAATCCGAGGTTAGAATCTTATGAACAAATTTAGTCTTTCATTTATAAATTTTCTTTTATACTAAAGGATTATTCAAATTTGCGTTCTTAAACCTAAGTATATGTTTGTTGCTATTTTGGAGCATATGTATGAAGTCTAAGTGTATATGCCCTAGACAGAAAATTTATATTGTTAAACTTTATAATACCTCTATGGGCAGTGGTTATTTCTTGAAATTCTAAGATTAAATTAAAATAAATTTTATGAATGTAGTTGTATGTTGTGCTTTAGTTTTAATTGTCCTTATGCACGCCTTAGGATCAAGGGAGTATGGAGCTAACGTTAATTGATTCCAGGATTAAGAGACTGTTGATAAGCTTGAAAGGTAGGGATTCTATTACTCATCTTTTGTGAGGTTTTTATAGAATTAAAATTGATTGTTTTGCCGCAATATATATATATCTATGTTGAACTGATATTATATGATTATCACATATGAAACTATGACATGGACTCGTCTTGTATTGTACGGCGAGGAACATAATGAATTGACACATGTTATAAATTGAGAAGCATGGTTAGGAAAACTGACTCTATTAATAATGATTTAATATAGAGAAATGGTGAGACATGAAGAGGGCGGCGATTACGTCCTTGGGCATGAATACCCTAAAAGGTAAAATAGGGGGAAGGTGATGACGCTTCCTTGGGTTGAAAGTCCCAGAACACACTGTACAAGAATCGATTTGGTGAGGACTCGGGGCTTGATGTCCCCTCACCGGAACACCCTTGGAATGTTTATAGGGTGATCAAGTGCGCCCATTTGAGTTTCGATGAGTTGAGTGATACTCAATTTAACATGGATACCTAGGAACAATGATGATTGGTAATATTTGTATAAATGTGTAATTATGACACTTGGTAATGATTAACTACGGTATCCATAAGATGTGATCATAATAAACCTCATAATCTGGAATATGATGTGACTTACTAACCATGCAGGTTTTAATGTGGTAATGATAAAAACCTAAAGGTGAGTAATGGCTTTCTCTACTGAGCATAGTGTTGCTCATACCCTTATATTTTTATCTTTTCAGGACTCACTAAGTGTGAGGTGGCTACGAGAAATATAGTTGAGGAAGTGATGTAGCTATATTACATTGGGACTGCTTCAATTGTTGAGAATGTTCTTCATGATAATGTAAGCATCAATTGTTACTTTCTGTGACTGTATTACAATGTGTTGAGGGTTAAAATGATGATGACAACAGTTTATATTATTAAATTTAAGGTGCTACATTAAAACTGTGGTTTATTTATCGTTTATATTTTTATTTTTGAGTTGAGAGTTTTCATTTAAGTCCCGGGCAAATTTTATTTTTAAGGTTTTACTTTTATTATTTATTTTTATTTTATCTCATTAAAAACTGTTAACCCCCATATAGGGGCGTTACAAAGGCTTTACGTTCTAGCTCTCTTTTAGTAAAAAATAAGAAAAGAAACAAGACCTCAACTTTTATTGTTTAGCAGTTAGGCAGTGATTTATCCATGTCCAAGTCCGATAGAGTGTTTGGCAAAGTTAGTTAGAACCAAGTTTTGAGTTCAAGTAACCTTTTGCCTTTTACTATAACATATAAAAGCTTTACATTATTCCCCAACCAAAAAGTTGGTTCTAACCAACATTGCCAAACACCCTAGGAATTTGAGTCTCCACTCCTACAAACTCTCCCAATTTTTCCGAATTGCCAATGTAATGCTAATATTGGCACCTAATTGACAGTTTAATTTTCATCAATTCGGTTCAATTGTTGGTTTAGGTTTCCTTTTAGTGTCTCATTTGTACTATTGCGTAATTATATCTATTGAAATGTTAATTAACAAAAAACAATAATAAAAATATGTTTAACATTGTCAATTTCAAGTAAAATTTTTTGTTAGTACAGTGTAAAGCTTTCATATATTACAGTGTTTTTAATCTATTGGTTCTAACTGATGCTCTCAAACATCTTATGAATACGTTACATAATAGCAAAAAACAACAATAGCAAATATTTTTTGAGTTTTTTCCTTTCTTGTTTAGGGTAAAGTAGTTGCATTCTACAAATATGATACAATTTCACACTAAAAATGCATCTTTTTAGGGTAAAAAAATGCTTGTTAGTATTAAGGGTTTCTCAATATTCTTTTGTTGGTTGGAAGAATGAAATATCTTGTTATGTTTAAGTATAATTTTTAATTTTATCAATTTATTTCGAGTATTTACTTGCAGAATGAAATGGTAATTCCATAAGTTGGTCTTGGAGCTAGGATGTTCTTTCTTTTTACATAATTTTATTTGATAATAACGTGGTAAGGATATGTTAAAGGGCATCTTGGAGTCCAAAATAAAGATTAACAAATAAAGGTAGGCGTGACAAATAGAATGATAGTTCCTAGCAAAAGCAAGCGTCTTCCCAAGATTCATGTAAGCTTTTTGGTTATTTTTAATTTCTTTTCATTTTGATCCTTTATGAGTGCAAATGGCTTGTCCCCCATTGACTAAAATGAATAAATAAATAGACAGATAAATAAATAAGTAGAGAAGAGAAGAGAAGCTAGTAGAAAATCCATGATAACCAATCTTACACTTTATACATAAATCTCAATACCCAATAGAAATAAAGAATAAAAAAAAAAAAAAAAAGGAATAAAAACTGAAAATGCCTTTTTAAGTTATGGAGAAGCCGGTGGATGGGATATTGTTAGTGATTGAGAGCTTTTAAGGAAAACAATGCGGAAAGCGATGGCCACAATGAAACAATGCCATTGAGTAAGATTGCAGCTTTTTTGGGCCCTCCTTCACATGGTGTCCTAGTTTTACTCTGTTGGCTCCAAGGCACTTTTCCCAGCTCCCAAACAAACTCTTGGCTCCATTTCTCATTGATTATTTTCTGTCTTCTTCCAAACGTATTACGTTTGAATTACTTCTCCCAACCGTTTAATATATCTTAAACATGATTAGAATTAAAGCTTTTCAATTGTAGCATGTAAGAGCTATATACTGTAACTTTCGTTTTTTGATTACTATAACATATGAAAGTTGTATACTATGGCAACTATAAGTTTTAATTAGAATTGATTTTGCTAAACGCCTTTGCAGAGAAAAATAGAGAGATTGAGATAGGTATTCTTAAGAAACAAGCATTTTTGAGGGACTCAACTCTTTGTTCTTGTAATATTTCATGCTCTCCAACAATATTATGTCATGTCAATTAAAATACAACATAACATAATTTTGTTTTATACGAGATTTTAATTAATATGACATGATATTATCGAGGGACATGAATGACAATAGGAGAAGACTACATGAAACTTTTTTTTGAATGGATTGCATCTTCTACTTCTTACTCTGATTGTAGTGATGTTCTCCATCAGCTTGTAAGTATCACATTAAAAAGGTGTTTGTCATGTGTTTAAAACTGTTAATTAGAACTGTGTTTACTGTAACATGTAAGAGATTTACATTGTAGTGATTTTTTTGTTGTTACTATAAAATGTGAGAACTTTATACTATTCATAACTGAAAAAGTGATGAAAATCACAACTGTCAAAGAGGGGTAAAAGTGAACTCATTGTGTGTTCTATGTATCTTGTATTACTTTTCTCGATTTCTTATTACTCCTTCATGGTTGAAGTTAGCATTTTTAATTCCTAGCGTCTCACTCATTTTCGTTACCTGGAAGAAACAAAAAAAAAAAAAAAAAGGAGTAAGCACTTCTCTTATTGGGACAGTAGCGGACCAAGACTTTTTCTTATTGGGACACTATAAAAATTAGAAATAGTATTTTATTGAATTAAGATATATATAATGTGTATACATAGATATAACTATGCATTTCAACGATTTAATAAGATATAATTATAATTTTTCTTATAAAATAAGAATACAAAAATAATTTTCAATTATTTTGTGGGAGGCACAACAATATATTTCAGTTATTTCGTATGGGTACAATACTATATTTAAATTATTTTGTGGAGCACAATTGTAATTTTCTTTCAAAATAAATACATAACTAAAATTTTAAATTAGAAGCATGAGAATCTAAATATTAAAACATGATTGGGGGCCAATGTCTCTAGAGAAAGAAAGGTTAGAAGGGAAAGACACGTATTTATGACCCCATTATTTGGGAGGAAAAGGGGTATCTGACTTTTTAATTCAAAGCCATACTTATCCCTCTACTTGAACATATTGCTTCGATTGATAGTGTAATAATAATGCAAGTCAAGCAAACTACTAAAAAAAAAAAAACCAAAAGGACAAAACTTAAGGTTTGTTTTGTAAGGGTTGTTCAAACCCCTCCTTTCTCCGGAAGAAATGTGGTCTTAACAAATAAAGGAACAAGAAAACAAACGTATCAGCCTCAAGCTTCCTTTTCTACACCTAACCCATCGTCCATTGGATTCTTCTCAAGTCGACCGTTGGCTTGAATGCTAGCCAAGTAACCTCATTTGGAGGGTCCCATGTTCACATGAGTAATTTTAAGCAAAACCCAATTAGTTTTTGGATTAGTTAGTTCTAATTTGGATGTGATGTTAGCCTAATCTGGATGTTAATCTGTCTTTGGTGTTTTACAGGATGTTTGAGAGAGCAATTGGAATTACAATGTGTTTGATAATGTAGTTAAAACTAATAGAATGATTTTGCTGCAGTGTGTGAGAGCTTTTTATTATAGCCTGTTTTTGCTTTATACTATAAGATATGAGAGCTTTATACTAGAGCAATTCTAACTACTATATAGTTAGAACTGGGTTACCAAACGCACTCAAAAATGTTGCTTTGAAAACTATAACAGATTATAGATTTATTTTATAGCAACTTTTTACTTTTAATTGTAGTTGCTGAGAGCTAGTTGGAATCGAGATGTCAAACCATGCTTAGCCTCCCTCCACCAACTCATTAGAACTAACCTTAGTCGTCCCAAAGATCATGATTAAAGACTTGGAAGTTAGACTTTGTATGGCTTAAAGAAATGAACCAAACTTCACCACTTTGACCACATTCTTTTTGTGCTTTTAAGTATAGGTGAAACGTCATTCTCAATTGGTGTACATAGCAAGGTTGTTTGATTTTCTTTTCTCCTATAGAGACAACTGCCCACCAAAGAATGCCTTGCAAAACACGGCGACCAAAACCATCTTTTGTGTGTATGATTTCCTCATTGTCTAAGATTGCCTCATGGAAAAGTTAGCATTTTACTTTGGAAATTTATCTTTTAATTTAGTAACAAAGTATTTTAAGTTTGTGAACAAAACGGTCACCAAATACCCTTTTGCCGAAAGAATGTGTGGAGAGAATCACAAAGATTGGCATTTTGCTCAAGATCACTAATCCATGTTCACAAATTACAAGCCTAAAGCTTTTTGTCATATGATCCAGATAAAAGCGTCAGATTGAGATCTCTTTGTTCTTTTCTTTTGTTTTTCCCCCTCCTTTCCCCCCTTTCTTTTCATTATAATTAGTGCTTTCTGCATTGTGGGCCTTTGCCCACATGCTCTCTCGGGCTCATCTTTTAAAATCTCATCCATTTTTTTTTTCTCTTTCAGATTCTTACTAGGCTTATCCTTAGTCCTTGCCCAATAAGTGAAGAAATTAACTTACGTGCATTTTCTACATCAAATGTTAGCGATATGACATTTATACATCAAAAAGGAAAACTCTCAGTCTCTCACACTTGCGGTACAAGTATATACAAAATGTGGTCAGCTAAAAGTTCCAAATTGATAGCTAAGCTTCACATGATGTTTTGAAGTGTGTGGTTAAAACTGAAACTCTTGCACTAAAAACTGTAACATATGAGAGCTGTAACTTTTTTTAAATCATTATAGCATGTGAAAATTTTGTAGTAAAGTAATAAAAAATTTTAGTTATAACTAATTTTGCCGAACACCCGTACCCTTTGCAATTTTATTTTTTCTAAATCTTTTTCTTTGATGTTAACCAAAATGCAATGGTTCTAAAGCTTTTGGATATACATCCCTGCAAGCTTTTATATCTCTTTCTTCTTTACAGCTTGAGCCCAGTGAATATGCATGTAAAAAGCACTGCAAGTTAGCATTCATTATTATTATTCTTTGCTTTTCAAAATGCTGGATAAAGATTTCCTTTGAGGGGTGTCTGTATAACTTTGGGAAATTTTGGTATAATTATGTTTTTATTGATGACTTATTGTCCTTAGTTATCTTTTTCAAGGACTGTCAAAACCTCTCTGATCCCTTGTACTTAGACCTTTTTTTTTTTTTTAAGTTTTGCCATAAATAATTGTACTTTGAGATAGCGGCAAAAATGTTTCCGGGTTTTATTAAAATGTTGTGAATTTTCACCTTATTATATTTTTTAATGTGTTGTACTTATTTTACGTGTTTAATAAATCAGGTATTTGATATTGTTTTCTTCTAAACTTATCGTATATTTATAATTTTATCCTTTGACCTTTCAATTTTAGCAAGTTGCTCCTTGAACTTACAAATATGTAGTAAATCACTCCCATTAGTAGCGATTTTAGTTTTTTGTTTAAAATTGACATGTAATTTACACATGAATAGTTAATTATTAACATGAATGGTCATTTTTACATATTTAGACCTAAATTTAATGTGGTTAACATCTTTAATTAAGTTTTCATCAAAATAGAATATTTTGAATTAACTTTGGCTTGAATTGATAAATTGTGAGTCCATAGAACAACTTGCTAAAATTAAATGTTTATAAGACAAATTGTAAATGTACGAAGGCATCAATGTCAAATACCTTGTAAATCATGACAAGAGGTCTTTAACACGATTTATAAAAACGTTAGACGTATAACACAAGACTAATTCATTATGTGAAAGAGTCGGCAGGCTTCAACCACCTTTCAACAGCAAGGCTAACAAGAAGAAGTAGTGAAATTTCTTATTACACTTTTTTTTTTTTTTTGGGGTGGAGGAACAGGGTCATAGACCCAACAACAAAGAAAAAATAATAAAGAAACTACAAAGTACAAGCTCTGGCAGAAGAAGCTCCCAAGAAATCACTACGAACAAGAGGGGTCAAGTCTGGAGGAAAATCTTGTCAGAAGACAAAGGAAGAATTGCTGGCAATAGCAAAATTCTTACACCCTTTTTTTAGTAACTAGTTTATTACTCTTGTCACTACCAAAGAAAATGAAAGGCATAACTCATAAGCAAGATTAAGCAAATAATTCATTATGTAAAAGAGTCGGCAGGCTTCAACCACTTTTCAACAGCAAGACTAATTAGAAGAAGTAGTGAAGTGCAAGGAATTAATACAATTGGATTTGGATAGTCATTTTTGCAAGCTTAATGCAAAACTAACTCAGAAATAATGTCATATGGTAAGCTTATGACTTTGAATATTGTTTTTATTATTGTCCAATTATGGATAAGGTAGGCCCTGAGCATTTGATGAGTTGTTGGGATGGTTGGCAAAAGATGGGCATAGCTTGATGACCTTTTCTCTTTACAAATATATTAAAATTTTCTGAAGGAGAAACCTTAGTATATCCTATATATTGCATTTATTTGCAAAGTATGCCATACATTTAGGACTTCATTAATTGTAAGCCAGGACCTTTTATGTATCAAACTTATTTCTTTGGTGACACAAAATGACAAAAATGTCCCCAAAAATTCAAAGTAAAAGGAAAAAAGAAATTAAAGATGGAAAAACTTCAAAAATGACAAAAAGGAGAAAAACCTAAAAAACCAGAACCTTTTTTTAGAAAAAAATATATATACTTTTTGTTTCCTAATCTTTGAGGACGCTTTCTTCTTTGTTTTAGTACAAATTAAAGCATTGAACTTCAAACCATCCATGGTACAAATTTAATACATAATTAGAATGTACTTAGTACAGAATCGATTAAGTTTAAAATAGATAGTGTACTTGTTGAATTAACCTAAAATAAAAAGCTTGTTTGTATAAATTTTTATAATGTTTAGTTCATTGGTTCGAACTAGAAATTTTCAATTTAAATTGATTCTGTTATAGTATTTTCACTCATATAATTTGAATTGCCATATAATTTTGAGTTTGAATCGGTAATTCAAACCTACGATCAAAGCATCATCTTTTTGCTTGAAAGCGTCATCATCTTTTTCTGAAGTCTATATTCAAGTCTCAACAAATCCCTAGATGTTAATTGCACTTGGATATAAACGACACATGATGAACCTTTCATTTGCATCTTTGACCATGACACTATTGGTCTACTTCACATTAATCTACAAGAATTAAGCTAATTAGGACTGATTATTAGGGTTGGCAGGTCCCTCAGTAGCAATAACTATCATGACAAGTTTTTTTGCTGTTCCTACCTCCAGCTACTTTCCATAAACACGACAAAACTTGCTCTAGTTTTTCACACGCGTTAAACACACCAATTATCAAAATCGGTGACAGTTTTCACTTTAAAGAACTTGTTTTAGACAACATTTGATACCGTAATTAGAACTGTGAATTAGAATTAAAACATTGTAATATAGAAGATGAGATATTTATATTATAACATATTTTTAATTTACATGGTAGCATGTATGAGTTTTATATTATCACAGTTAGAACTAATGAGTTGAAACGACTTTGTAAACACAATGTTATAGAGTATTTAGCAAACTCAGTTCTAACTTAAATAATATAAAGCTCTCATATGCTATAGTTTAAAACTCTTATATTGTACTATGTAAAAGTTTTACACTATAGCAGTTAGAACTAATAAGTTGACATGACTTTGTAAACACACTGTTATAGGATGTTTAGCAAACTCGGTTCTAATTATCAGTTATAACTTAAACAATTTAAAACTATCATATGCTACAGTGTAAAACAAAACTATGCTATCGTCTAAAGTCCTCACATGCTATAATATTTTTAGTTCTAACTCTTAGTTCCAACTCACTTTCCAAACACCGTTTAATTTTTACTGTCTGTCTAGGTTAAATTCACCGGTTAATGACAAAGCTATACATTCTAATCAAAGCCTCATCTTCTTTAGACTACAAAAAGCGACGCCATAATCCCTTATCTTAAAAAAGTATTCCCCGATCACAACTGTTGTGCGCAAAACATTCCTGCATCAAGTCAATTTTGGAGCGTGCATTTGAATTGTTATTATAGATTAGTACAATAGCCAACATCAGAGCATGTGCCAAATTCTATGATTTAGTTTCTAACCTTAATATAAGTTTGAATAGAATTTTTTTTTTCACCTCTCTCAGAATAAATGATTCATTGGCTTGCCGAGTTCTCTGAGCAAGATCGAATCCTATCAGAGATAGGTGTTTACGATACAAAGAGCTTATAAAAGAAAAGTTTTAAAACTTTTATACCAAAAAAATATTGTAGCAAAAAAAATTAAAGCAGACCTTTTTTTTTTTAAAACTTAGAAAACTTATCAAGACTATGTAAATATTAAAATTTGGCATTTGAATGTATTGGAAAATCTGAGAATAAAGACTTAAAACATGTATAAAGTACACTTTTCTTAAAGCATTATTTTCCTCCTCTCGGTTAAGTTTGCTTAGTGCTTATGGGTTTCTCGTAGCACATTGCTTCTAGGTATGACAAGCCTTTGAGTGATTTTAAACCAAACAAAAGCGAAAAATTCCATCGCTTTAATTGAAGAAATTAGAAATTTACTACTAAAGAAGATTGGTCAAAGGTCAATAAAATGTGTTTCGTCTAAATTGCTACCCCCGTGAGCCGATGCCTAAGTAATCTACCCAATTGACAGAGATAATCTAGTACATTATATTGGCAGAATCGACAATAACTAGAGGTATCAATTTTCACCATCCGGCATAACCCATACAAGCCAATAAGAAAAATTGCGGTAGGCCGAGCTAATTAATGAAAAGGGAGGCCTTGCTTGTACGGCCTGAACCAGCCTGCAATTTAATAAAGAAATTTTATTTTTATTATTTTTTTAAAATCTAACCAGGGTGGTTTAGGCCGCTTTTGGAACTAACTTTTTAGCTCGTACTAGCTTGGCTGATTTTTGAAAGCATGTTGGGACCAAGCCAAAAGAGACACGCCTCAGGCCAGTTCGCATGGCATGACCCAAATTGACACCTCTAACAGTGACTACCACTCTGCACACAAACACAACGTTGGATGAGCTCCTAGATTACCATAAGTGATATACTAGATTATCTTTTGCTTTTGCAGCGCAAATCATCAATATTCCACGACAAATGCCAAAGTAAGCTACTAGACTACCACCATAATCTACTAGATTATGTTGCCTATTTCAACATGATCGTCTTTGGTACTGGTAACTAGAGAGAATTGTGTTTGATAAAGTTAGTTAGAACTAACTTTTTGGTTAGAGAATAGTGTAAAGCTTTTATATCTTACAGTAAGAGGTAAAAATTTGTTACTGTGTAAAGCTCTCACATGCTATAGTGCTTTAAACTAATAAATTGATTTTAACCAATTTTGTCAAATACTTTATTCAATTACTACAATAATCCACTAAGAGTAACTTGCAAAGTACTAGATTTCTAATATAATTGTCAATAAATATTCAATTATAAAAATGATTAAATAAAAGATCTGTCATAGAGGCCAATCAATGATGGACAATAACTCTCGCCGAACACAACTTACAATTATCTAAACGTGATTCAAATCAAAATAACACAAGAATCTTAGATATGCTTTTATTATGTTCACAAGAACATACACATTAACAAAAAGCAAAAACATAACAAAAAGTCTTGTATTTGTGCTTCCTAGTTGGGTTTCCTCCATTGGTAACCCCTCTCAACATATGTCTTCTTATTTGGGATTCCTAGCATTGTTGCCCTCTAAATTTATCGAACATTAGTAATTTACCTCTTGAACTTTAATTTTAGCAAGCTACATATCGAACATAAAAATTTGAAGCAAATCACTCCCATTGATAGCGACGCTAGTTTTTAATTGAAATTAACATGTGATTCTCACATAAGTCGTTAAAAAAGTACGAAAAGTTTTTTGTTATGAATATTATCTCAATTTTACATTTAAAATTTTCTATTTTGATTAAAGTTAATTAAATATTTAATCACAATAAATATAGAAAGCAAATATGCCACACTTTTAAAAGTGTGTTTGTTGTTATACTATATTTAGAAAAAGTTTATGTCATACTATCATTCATGTTATATGTTAAGTTGAGCTTCAAATGATATATGTGATATTTATAAAAAATAAATCTTAAAAGATAACATTTATGAAAATTTCCCAAAAATTCATGTTGAACTACATAAAAATGACAATTCACGTACTAATTAATTATTCATATACAAGTTACATATCAATTTTAGTTAAAAATTAATATCACTACCAATAGGGTAATTTGCTACAAATCTATAAGTTTAGGATGCACTTGCTAGTATTCAATAAGTTTAAAAAGCAACAGTGCATTAAGCCCGTTTATATATGTATGCCATTGAATTTCCTCCTGTTGGAGCCTGATTACCAAATGGAGCAGTGTTAACTTCTAAAAGCAAGTTTAGTCATTTTTAAACAGAAATATAAGAGTTGGGGGGAGGGGGTTGGGGCATAAATCTTTATGCCATATTAGTAGCACGTTCTTCTAAATTTCTCTAAACTTAGAGGAGTGCCCATAAGTGCACATTGTTAAGATTTATATTTTGACCCTTATTTTTTAGAAATTATAGTTTGACTCCGTTTTGAGTCTTATCCTAACGCTGACCACAATACTAGTTGAAATCTTGACTCATGATCTCGACCCAATCCTAGTTCTGATCTCGATTTGACCTCGATCTTAGTTCTAGATTTTGATATTTTTTAAAATTTTTATGTTTAACCCATGTGCAATTAGGGACACTACTCTAAATTAGATAAATTAGAAGAATGTCGCTTACTAATAGACATAAAAGATTTATGTTCTTTCATAACGCTATAATAGTTTTTCTTCACTTTCTCTTATTATATGTCAGCTTAAAGAGAACAAAATCTAAAGTGGAATTCAAACTTGAAAAGTTTAAGAGGTCATAATTCCCAACTTTTTAAGGGAAAAATAGTCATTTTGATTATATAATCTTTTTTAATTTACTTTATGACTAAAACATATCATGCTTTTTATAGTCATTGCATGTTACCAGTTTGCTATTCTATGTCCAAAATATGTGAAGATACTCATTTAAGTAATTTTTGTGACGTGAAAAAATATATCACAAATAAAAAAGAAACTCATGGTGTTTCTAAAGGTCCCCTACGTGAGTAAAGAAAGGCATATCGAATAGTGTAAAGAAAGTTATTATGCAGGAAAAAAAATCATTTCATATGCCAAAATGTGTGTTTCGATCTCAACATCAAAGTTTGGGTTTGAATGATCTCTTACACACGAAAAACATGATCAGACGCGCTGAATGAATTGCTATTCAATTCATATCAAACATATTTTTTTTATGAAAAGGTGAGATCATTCAAACCCAAACTTTAAATGTAGAAATCATGCTCTCCAACAACGACCTTAGAATCGAGGATTTGGCTCTAAGATTCAATTAGTAATTTTTAATATTGTGATGAAGCAAATAACTATTTATACTATTAGCGATTTATTCTGATTATGAAGGTTCACAACTCTTAAGAATTTTAAAAACTCAAGATTGCTTGCAGTGAATGTCAAGAATGTTCGGAGCTTATAGCTTAAGGATGGAGTCTTCAAAACCGAGTATTAGAGCTTAAAGATAAACATCAACAAGCGTTGGAAAATATGTTAAAGTTTATTTTTGTGCTTGTATGATGTTAGAATATGAATTTTGATCATAAATGCAAGTGTTGAAAGTATTTTTGGACCGAAAAATCTTAAGTTTGTATGGGCTAAAAGGTTAAAAATATTTTTGAAATTTAGTTGAAAATTTTCCAAATGTTTCTCTTTTTTTATAAGGTAAAGTCTAATTTCAGGTTGACATTAACTAGTTTGGAAATTTTTCTTTATTTTCGTCAAAATTAGACTTTTTGCATTTTTGGGATTGTTGATCACTATAGCCTAGTCGACCGGACCTTATGTATGATGGTCGACCAACCATTTTCAACTATAATATTTTTAGCCGTTAGGACCAAGCCTAAAATGGCTAGTAAGCTAGGTTTTTTTGTATAAAAACCTCATTTTCGACTTTAGGGACACTCTTAACACATTTAACATACCTTGAATCATATTCTAAGTGTTATTTTCAGATAAAGAGTGTATTTGAGAAATTAGTTAGAACTTAAAGTATGTGAGAGCTTTATACTGTAACAAACTTTTGCTACAGTTATTGGTGGGGGGTTAAAGAGTTGTGAAAAACATCTTTAAGGTGTTCATCTTTAAAGAACTTAAAAGTTTGTCATCTTTAAGGGAAAAACATCTCTTGAGCTAAAACTTGTCTAAAATTCTAATTGTGTGCTTCTACATCTCTTTTGTCATTTCAAATTGTATTCAAACTCTTTGCAAGAGGCGCTAGTAAGTGAAAGTATGTTTTAAATCCTTATTAGAACGAGTGTGATAGGTTTCCAAGCCTTCTAATTTTGGGGCTGTTTGGTTAGCTAATCTCCATGTAAAATTGATGACTTGTAGAGGTTTGGTGCACCTTAGGTAGAAGAAATCACTTCCGTGTACATGGTGTGATTGTGTTGAAAGTTAATTAAGATAATGAAAAAGGCCAAGACAAGTATCGATTAGTGACGATGGATGTAGGCATATTACCAACTATTATAAATGTGTTTGCCTACTTCTTTCCTTACTCTTTAATATTTTTGCAAGTTATTTCTATTGGTATACTCTATTTGGGTTTATTAGCTTGATCTATTGCATTTAGTGACTTGCTCATATATTGCTTGAAGTTGGTTCTCTTGTGTTTTTTGTTAAAGGCTCTTAGATTAACTCTCATTTTCTTGTTTTGTGATTGACTCTAATTTTTCAATAATTAAAAAAGTGTTCAAAACCCAACTCACTCCGTCTTGGGTAGTTATTATTGAGTTAACAGACAAGATGCTAGCTTCGATCCCCCTCCCTCTATTGCAACTTCGACCTTCCTCCCAAATGTCATCACGACTTTGATATTCCACCCCATAAGGTTGTGATAGATCTCTACCATCGCAAGCAAGAGAGAGAGAGAGACGAGAGAGGGGGAAGAGAAACGACAATAGAAATGAACTAGTGATGACGATTTTAAATCTACTTCGTGAGACAACACAGGCGACAAAGCAGTGACAATGATCTTCGGTCTGCACCACTATGACTAGAACGACGATGAAAGAAAGAGGGAAAAGAAAGAGAGAATATGTGACATCGTGAATTTCTAGTGCATTAAATATGCAATAATTAAAGGATTATATTGAGTAAATTATGTATAAATTTTGTAAGTTAAAGTTTATGCTCGAAAATTTGTTAAGTATTTTAAAAGCAATTTTAGTGTCACAATAATTATTGTTTAAATCTAATTTCTATAATAAATTTAATAAGAATAAATATTAGATTTTTAAGATTAAAAATAATGCCATAGTCCTAAACAAAGAAAGAATTATATGAAAATAAGCTAGAAAGCTTAATTGTTGCAGAATGTATTGCAACAAATTTAAGATAGAAAGACAATAAAAGAAAAATATTGTATAGAAATATAAAAAACTCTACAGTATAAGAATTAAGCATAATTGAAATTATACAGTATTAGAACAATGCAATGTGAGGATTATATGACGTAAAGTTAAGCAGCATAAAAATTAGATTGCATAAAGTTAAGCAGTTTAGGATCTATACTGTATGAAGGATGTGGATCACTATGAAAGGTTGTGAGACCTCATAAACTGTATAGGAAAGCATACTGGTAGTATGGGAAATATACCAACAGTATAAAAAAATACTGTTAGTGTAAATTTAAACTGTGTAAAGGTATGTGGGACCAACCATGGGACACTCCAAAGATGTGAAATTGTCCACATCTCTCTCATAATAGCTAATTTTAATATGTCGATAGGAGCAAAGCTTTTAATTGCAATTTAGTCCTAAACTAGATTATTTTGCTAATAAGGACCTAAGTAATAAATACTAACTTGTCTCCATCTTTTGTTTTTTCATATAAACACGAAAAAAAAAACACACACCAATTCAGCTCCCAAGAAACCAGCCATAAGCCCCCATGTCCCTCTCTATATTTTTTAAAAATTCAACCTCTAATCAAGTTTAAAATCAAGTTCAAGTGCTCTAGTTCAAGAATAGTCACTTTGTATGTAAAGATCTTAACCTCTTCTAGTGAGTTTTGGGTGTTTTTCTTGAGTTTTTGATGGGTTTCAATGGTGATTTTGTCATGGTTTTTGTGGAAAAGGAATAGCAAGGTTTTGAGCTTCATAGAGGAGGATTAAAAATCTAAGGAAACCCTTGGTAAAAACCCTAACTTTTGTTTTATAGTATTTTAGGGTTTTTTTTATTAAGTTTTGAAATTATTTTTATGAGAAGTGCTACAGATTATTGTCAAGGGTTTTGAGAAGCCTCCGAGTGCTAAAAGAGAGGACTTAAATTTTGGAATTGATTAGGTAAAGTTCTAGTCCTTAGAAACTAAGTTAAAGTTCACTTTTTTGTTTAATGCACACAGAGTGTTTGTTGTGTAATTTACGATATGCATGAACTAAGGCATGTAAAGTAGATCTTATAGTATGATTGGTTATGTTTTATGTTGTTAATGATAATGATGATGGAAGGCTAGAAATTAGGGTTTTTTTGCTAAAAAGGAAAAGATTGTTATTGTCAAAATACAAAGTTTAACTAGTTTTCAAAGGAATAGGTTTTTGAGGGCATTATAGTTCAAATTATTTTCTGAGTTCAACGTGAGATTTATTAAAAACATCGAGTCGGACAATTTTCATGAAGAAATCCTGCTCAAATTCTAATTGAATCAAGTTAAAAAACCCTAAATTTGGCTCTACTTGTTCCAAACTTCTATGAAGATGACTGATTTTGGAAAAATTTAAAAACAAGAAAGTTGTAGATCTCATCGAAACAGTTAAGAATTGTAGGTGGTTGGCAAAAATCTTTTACCAATATTAAGATATGAACTTAATGAGATTTTAATCATAAAATTTCAAAAAAGAAAATGTTTTGAAATAAAATGATTTTGATTAAGGAGCTTTTGTAAGTTTTAATCATTATGAAAAATGTACATTTTGGCATAAGAAAGATATTTTTGGTCCTAGGGGCAAAAACGTTGGGATTTTTTGTTTGGGACAAAAACCATAAAACCGTGTAGAACTGTATTTTTCAATATGCAAAGTTTGTTTCCTATAGAGCTAGGGCAACAAGTAATCTTATGTATGAAAGCCTAAAAGAATTTAGG